>BGZK01002685.1:0-45768 GCA_005406025.1 Eumeta japonica
TTGACCCCTCAAGCGCGCAATGCCATTATAGTGGCATTTGCGACTGAGGCGCCACCACTAGAACGGCATAACTCGCTCTTTTTGGTACGATACAAAGAAAAATACTTTTAAATTTCTGGGTTATACTACAATATTATACGAAATTGAATCTTATAGTTTAAAAATAAGGGAGCAGAAAAATATTTACTGTTCTCGTCACTTGCGTCAAAAATTTACAACGATATTTTAAATCCACGTGATGCCATACGCTACGTCATCTCACTTTGCGGTGAATTGTTGTGTGCTGATTTTGCTACGAAATTATGGATAAGCTAAGAAAACCGTAAGTATTTCTCTTTGATAAATATACTAAAATACGTAGAAACGTTTGGAGAATCATATTAAGCATAGATTACAATGTTTTCGAAAAGACTTATGTCTAAAATAACCCGAAACTTTCATCCTTTATTCTTTGTTGTATAACATGGTCGCCATTGTTCAATTTTAGTTATTGATTTTACATATTATTTCAATATATTATTTTATTTCAATGATTTCTAATGACAAAGTAGACTATTAGCTTTTGTCTCGGTGCAAAATTTGTAGAGAATTTACATATATGTACAAAAACCGTTACATTTGCTAACGGCAATCGTCTGTTGTAAGCGGTGAGGGAGACATGTTTTCCAAATTTCAACCGTAGTACAGTCAAGCAAAAGTGAAAAATATAAAATTTACGATTTTGTTCGAATTATTGAATTACTTGAATTATTAAATTTCAGGATTAATTGAATATTATTACAAACTATGCAAATAGGATAAAAAAAGGAAAATGTTTATATTGCATTTCTGTCAAATTCATTTATATTGCAAATTTATTTTTATTTTGTATATAAATATTTACCATGTTTTATAAACTTGGAAAATATGAAATTTTTTGTAGGTAAAGTATTTACGAGGAATTTTTTCTAAACTATCATATCGCTAATTTGTTTTTATTTTGAATAAAATATTTACCAAGTTTTATTAATTTTGAAAATATGAGAATTTTTATGTTGGGAAAGTATTTATGAAGAATTTTTTTTAAACGTTATTGCTAATTTATTTTTATTTTGAATATAAGTATTTACCATGTTTTATGAATTTTTAAAATATGAGATTTTTTCATGTTGGGAAAGTATTTATGAGGATTTTTTTTTCAAACTCTATCACATTGCAAATCTTTTTTTTTAATATAAATATTTACATACTATGTTTTATGAATTTTATTTTGTTCTATTTTTTAGGTCACATTACAAATATTGTTTTTCAAATATATAATACAATTTTTATAAATTTCGGGCTAGTACCATAAAACAAAAATGGTCAACGTCCCTGCGTTCACGACATATTGTGGACTTGGCGCTGAGCGAATCGGACCAATCACTGCGATCTCCAGGTCCTGCGCGAATCCCTTCGCCAGCGATCCCAGATCGTTCGTCGGCGCAGCCATCTCCGTCATCCTCCACATCATCACCACAATTCAAACGTCCCAAAACGGTTAAGTACGTACAAAAACTAGTGTTTGTGACTGTTTTTAGAAGTTTTGCATCTATTTTTAACCATGCGTACATTACAATCACATGTTTCAGGAGGCCTGTTGCTTGTTCTTCGGCTGTGTATTGACATTTTGAGAAGCCGGCACCCAAAATACCGATGTCGATATCGATTTGCGAAAACGCGTAATTATACTTTTACTAATAATTAATTAAAATTTTAGTTTTTATCCAATCGTAAATACTATGTATTATTATAATATATATATATATATATATATATATATATATATATATATTTATCGAAGTGGAAATAAACCCATTTGGTGAAATTTCTTGTTCTTATATTTAAAACTTAATTTGTAGACTAATTATCAATATTTTCTATATAAAATACTTAGGTGAATTGATGCGATGAAGAAATAATTTTTGAATAGAAAATTCTAATTTCTTACGATTAAATAACTTTTCTGTGATTTATAAGACAAAAATCTAGCTATTTTATCAAAATTTAGCAAATTATTCTTTTAAATGCTGAATATCTTTTAAGCTATCAATTACATCGCGTTGAAGTAGAGGACGTTTTTTTAGAAAATTAAATTTTCTACAATTTTGTCATTAACATTTTTTCGTAGGCCTCGTTATTTATAAAATAATTACAGAAAAACTAAAATTTTATAAAAGACTTAAGTTTAGTTACCCATACTACCTCGTCAATTTACGATTATGCCGCAATATGCACTTTTCTAAAAATAAAATCCTGACTGTGGGCGAGGTCATACCATGAAATGCCACTGAACTATATAAATTTAAAAGATAAAAATACAAGTTTACGTGTATTTAAAATGGGAAGTTTTAGAAATTGGAAAAAGTACTTAAAACTAAAATTAAGAGTTCCTTCTTTAACAGGTTTTTAGCATATAAAATGAAATTTTACTGCGGGAGTGAAAAAATCATCGCTTAAAATGAATCATCTTAATATGTATTGTTTTAGTGTGCCGGACTTCAATCAGCCGAAGAATCAGGCGCAGGCTGATTCCGAATGGGGTGTCGACGGATGTGGAAGAATGCACGTCGGGCACCAAGAAATTGCTGATGGAGCTGGGTATAAATAAACTTGGGAAGCCAGAGAAATTCTTTACGTCATTGAAATAGAAGATACCGAGCATGACATTATGTCACAGGTATCAAACCTCGTTGCGCCATTTCCGGCTTCTACGATTCAACCAGCGAGTACTCATCAAGTGATAACTTTTCCTGATGTCCACGTTTCTGCTGATGAAGACATGCCGAGTTCTTCTAGGACTTTCCGTGTCTCATCACCAACAGAAGCGCTTTTGGATCCTGAAAGTGGAAGTAGTTATGATGATTCAGAATTTTCGGATGACGATGATGCCGAATATCTTGTCACTTCCGCCAAAGAAGATTCAGCAGAATTTATCAAATGATGAGGAGCTACCACCTCAAGTAGCGGCGTCGGCAAGGTTTATGGAAGCCGAAATGGATGTAGACCACGAGAAATTGTTGAGTGGTGACGTTAATTTCAAATGGCAACGAGACTTCACCGCATTCACTGCGGTTAGAGAAGAGTTTTTTGTCCACCCCGTTGGTGCGGTGAAGGATTATGATTCTCCTTATGATGCCTTCATCGATATATTTGACGTTGACATCATGAAGGAAATTGTCATTGAAACTAACCGTTACGCTCATCAAGTAATTGATAAGGCAAAAGCTGTAGTATACATACAATGTCATCGCGCATGTACAAGTGGAAAGATACCACTGTAGATGAGCTTTACCGTTTGTTCGCAGTTTTTATTTATATGGGCATATGTCAATTTAACTCTTTAGAAGAGTATTGGAGGAAAGGCACTGACGTTGAATTGGTCTATTTCCGTAATCCCATGTCCTATGACAGATAGGACTTCTAACTAAATGCCTACACTTTTCAGATAATGATAAACAACCGCTGCCGAACGCGAAAAGCAAGCAACCGCTTGCTGCCAGTAACCAACCAGTTACTGACTGTAAGCAGCTGCCTGCCGATAATCGAAAGGAAAGTGTAGGTTCCTTTTCCCATAGATTGTATAAATTGCAACCTATTACTCCCCATTTGAATCGAAAATTCCAGGAATTATATGTATTAAATAGATCGATTAGCGTAGATGATTCGTTTACCCTGTTCAAAGGTCGTCTTTCCTTTGCACAATATATAAAAGCAAAAGCCGCTCGCTGGGGAATCAAATCTTTTGAATCGTGTGAATCCCGGACAGGGTACTTAAATAAATTTATAATTTATACAGGTGAGGAAAAAAAAATAACAACGAAGAAAATGTCGACGATTGTGATGAAAGAGCTGAGGCCGGGAGGGGCAGGGTCAAAAGTAGGGGATTAAAGCATAGACACAAAAGTAAAAAACTAATGTCTAACCCTCCTGCTATTTCTGACACTGCCCTAATCCTAACATTATGACAAAGGCCCTGACCGGAAAACTACAAAATAGTTTTAAATTTACTAGAAGGTCTTGAACATAAGGACATTGTGTCACGATGGACAATTTTATAATAGTCCAGCGTTGGCACGATACCTCAAATGTCGAGGCTTTGACTGTCTGGGCACAGAACGCCTCACTCGGAAAAATATACCAGAAGATGTAAAAGAGATGAAGAAAAACTGTGAAAGGGCACGATCATTGCTTGCCACTCCGGCGATGTAATGGTGTTGGCAGGATGCAAAAATCTTATCGATGATTAGCACCTTCCACGACAACAGCACCTACACGGGAACAAGTGCTGGCGAGGAATGTGAGAAGCCCATATGTGTAAAGACTGTAATACAACTATGGGGGCATTGATCTAAAAGATCAAAAGCTCTCATGTACCCAATGGAAAGAAAGAGGTTTAAAATGGTATATAAAGATGTTCAAAGGTTATTGAACACATGTGTGCATAACGCTTATATTTTGTACAAGTTATAACAAAGATATGACGAAAAGAACATAATTACGCACAGAGCGTTTCGATATCAGATTGCAGTATCGTTGAAGATGCGGTACATGCCTCCCGCACCGATTCGCAGTCTGATATCGCGATCAGAATTACGACTGGACAGGACTAAAAACCATATGCCTATTCGTGGAGATACTTTGTGTTGCCAGATGTGTTTACTAAAATATGCCATAAGAAGTCGGACGGTAATCCAGTGTTCTGTATGCTAAGTCGGATTATGCGTCTTGAAAAACGATTGTTTCCTTGAGTATCATTCAGTAGAAACTCTACCTCCACATAGACTAAAACGAGACAAGCCTAAACGAGGACATGGGCTAGGTCGACAAAATTGACGAAATGAACTTACTGAACCGACCCCATCGACTTCTAAGGAATGATACTCTTCGAAACTACAGTAAACAATTTTGGATAAACTGCACTAATTTATGATAGAATGAATGAAAGAATTTTGATAGCGGGATATGTTAATATCATGTTCGGAGAGACTTTGTAAGGGAATACGAGTGTCGATTATTATGTCAGACTAATTTTAAAGGTGTTTGCGTAGCTTTCACATAATTCATTTATTTGAAACCCTTTCGAAGCTTGCGTTTGTGCAAGGTAGACTTCTTTTGAACACATCCATATCCTTTATTTATTTCTATGTATGTTTATTTATATATGATATATTTGCTATATTTCCCTTCCTGACAATAGTCATCTAAAAGTGTGACGACATCCACAGAAAATAAATTTTGCAAAGAAAATCCATAAAATCCATGACGACTAAGAATTTTTCAAAATATGTTTTTGAAATAAGTACTAAAACATCTTCGCGTGAATGAAATTTATAACAAATAGACAATTTCGGTATCAGATTGTCAAACGAAGGCCAAAGACCATTTTTTTAATTTTCTTGTCATATGGAATATACTTCAGTACTAGCGACGGTATATCAACATTGGGATATTTTTAGGCTAATATGTGCTGTTTGAATATGCCTATATGAATATTATTGCTTTTACCTGAAATTTTGCCAACCTGTTTGGTGGATATGTTTTCTTATATTTTCACTTTGAAATTACAAACTATTTTTGCAAAATCTAAACATGTAAATACAGTTATATGTACAACTGTACCTGTATCAAAGTGGTTAGGTTGACACTTTGTAAAATTCTTACATATTTATAACTTTTATCAGTCATGTTCGGCTTAGTGGATTATTTCAGATTTTTAATGTTCTTTTGAGGCTTAGGACTGTTCGATTTGAATTATTTCAGATTTTGAGGCTTTTCTCTGGCTTCTACATATTTATGAATTTTTACGCTTTTTTTATCTTCATTATAATTTAAATTGTATTCTGAAACATATTTCATTTCTCGTAATAGCTTTATATTGGAATGTGATTGTGAATAATAATTGAATTCAAAACATCTATAATCGAATTTCTTGCTCTTTTTCCTTCTTCAAAACTGCCTACAAAGAAGGGGTAATTTTAAATATTTTATTTTTAACAATATTATGACATATTTGAATTTTATAGTAATGATTGTAATATTTTTGCCCATAAAAATATGTATAGAATTACTGAGATATCAACTATAAATTTACTAAAGAATTGTATTATAAATAATGTAATTTATGTGTAAAGTGCAAATATAATCCTTAGGAATAAATTTTATTATTATATTAATACAGTGTATAAGTTTAAAAATGTAAGCCTAGGAATAAGCTTTTTATTGTTTTATATTTTATTACTTTTATTCCTTATTTTATATGAAAATAATTTTTTAAATTGTACATGATGTTTGCTTCATTTCTTCTCCGAAGCGGTATATATATGCGATATGTATATATCGCATATCCATAATAAAATAATTATATCATAATATATTGCATATAAATATACATTTACAAATATATATGTCTTTTTTGCTATATACATATATACAGTTACTATATATATGAAGTAAAATTCACTAATAATTTTTGCATTAATAGTTCATAATCATTGCATTTGTAATTCATGGCAATTATTTAGGAAAAAAAAATTAACAAAGACAAAAATGTATTTTGATATAATCATTTTACTATATATATAGTAAGTGTATGTTTGTATGGATTTAGCAAAAAAGATATATTTTTTGTAAGTGTATATTTATATGCAATATATTGTGATATAATTATTTTATTTCAAGGTGATAATCATGTTTATGTATATCACCTTGTATATATATAGTTAAAATATCGAAATAAATCACTATGACAAAACTTAATGATAAAATTATACAATAATTACATTATAATTCCTCACAAACTAACGAAAAAAAAAAAACATATGTTTAGATAATTTAAATTTGCTCACTGTACTTGCAGCTAGGCGTAAATGTTTGACGGAAAGTGCAAGAAATCTAAAATGGGGGCGTTTTGACGCCTCGGCTTTTTATCTGTTTTTAGTAAAAATAAGTATGTTTAGTGTCAGGAATATAATTATTTTCAAGTCTTGAATAGTGTTACGAAAAAGTTATGTGGTTTTCGTAATAAAATAGTGAATATTATTATATTGTATGTTCACTGAAAGTGAGTGATGTAATTACAGCACAGGTTGTGCAACTTTCCAATTATGTTCCCGTTAGAATACTAAGTCTGTGATAATGTGACTATTTAATATGTAATTAGAATCTAATTGACAATCAAAAAAAAATACATTAATATGATAAATATCAACTTTTCAGTCTATTTTACAAAATTTGTGATTAGGGAGCGCTTTGCGATTAAAACTCCAGGGGAGTTGTGCGGCCGAAAGAGGTACTATTTTTTGGGTGCGCGTTCCAGTGGTTAAATAAACATTCAGTTAAATTGATCAGATTTAATACATACTTCGATTTAACGTTAAAAATCGATACATGTGACGATTGATCAGGAAAAAAATCGAGTGAAATCACTAAGTACTTGCATACAATGCGGTGAGTAGCGACATGCGTAATTGTTAAGGGTCGATACACACGACCGCAGCGAGAAAGCCAGCTTCCGCCGTCGAAAACGAAAGCTGGTTTCGAATAAAGTCTCACCTTAAATGCATAGACAAGTTCCGACAAGTATATTGTTTTTTTTTTCTTACTGAAAGGGAACCACTTGAGAATTTTTGGTCACTCGACTGAACAAGTATTGAACAGCAAAAGCGATATTACTTGTCCAGTGGTCGTAAGTAGAATTAATTTAGACCGCTTGTATTTCGTCTATCGCTTATGGTTTATTAATCTATTGTGTTTTTCCATATTAAATAATTCCCATGTTTGTAATAATAAATTGTTAAATTTATTGAATACATATCCTTGGTAGTGTTATTAAATGTAGCAATCAAAATGAACGAAAATAAAACTATGAGAGCATTTGAGAGCTTTTATGAATTAACAAAAAAAGGCAATTGTCGCTGTCACTTACGGTTCTTACATTTTAATATTAACGATAAAAACAAATAACTTTTCAATAATATTTATGGCATCTTGTGGTAGTAAAAATAATATACGTAGATATTACATGAAAATTATAAATCAAATTATTCAGTGTCGATCTAGATTGAGATTTCTATTCTATTGCCTATTGATCGATTAAGTGATCCACCGTTAAAGCCAGCTTGAGCACTCACGCCTTAGGGATCTAGAAGTATCGATGCCGGTAACAAACACATAGCAGGCGATCTACTTATACTAATAACGGGATGGTATTACTACACACATCGCGTAAACCTATAGCCAATATGACGCAATGTTTTGAGTGCGGGAGTTGCTATTTGATATAGGCTACTATTCTAGATTTCTACGACATTCAACCTTGACGCGCCCACACCCCGTAGTCGCCACGATTTCTATACACCGTATTCGAGGAATGGCGAAGCCAGCATTAATTGTAGGCAGTATTTTTGATGAAGACATTGTTCGTGGACTTTCAAGTTAGAGCGCTTGGCTATAGCGATTGTAAACCTATTTTTCGGTCAGGTGGCCGTTACTGCCAGGCGCTCTCAGCACTAGATTAGTTACTTCTTAGCCACGACACGCTTTGGAGTCGGTGGTGAACATTCTCATTCTTTCCTGTCTCCACACGGAGCGATCGCATCGCATAGCCAATGAACAATATGTGTTATTGTAAGTGTGTTTAAAGATATTAAACAGCAAAATGGCGAACTAGAAAACAGGGTAAATATGAAAAATAAAATGAATGGGGGCTCAAGTCTTATTGCAAACAGTAAAAATACATCTACGTAAAAGACTGAAAACACGATTACCGTGCGGTGGCGTTTGGAAATAGATTAAGATATCATGAGAGAATATTGTAGTTTCAAAGAAGATGCGGTAACAAAAATATATATAAAATGGTACGTTGAGTTGGTTTGAACTGAAAAAGATTAATAAATGTAGATCTATGATATATCTTGTGTTTGACAGAAGAGTCCGTATAGGATGTTCTATATACGAAATCTTATACTAAAGGGTCTAAACTTTAGGTAGAAATGACGGGCTCGCACGAAACGATTCGTGAATATTTTGAGGCGTAAAAGGATCGTACCATATTCCTGTTACGATCTGTCTACACCTCTGGAAAATACTCTGACGTCATGTTACATTCACAGCGTAATGTGATTGATTGACACATAAACGACATTTTGGTAAGTTTCCAGTTTGCACGTCAAAGTAAGTCAGGCTATATTTCTTTACTCCACTAATGTTATATGATATCAAAAAATCAGCTTTCAGAAAATGTTATTCGGCGCTCGCCTCTTAGATTATTTTTAGCAAGTTTTCAAAACTCGTGACCATTCTAACAATATTCAAAACATGTGGACACAAATTTTATTAAAATATATCATTAATAACGCAGTAAAAGCTACAACGAGACGCATGTTGCGGCAAGCAGCGCGAGAAGTAAATTCACACCTGTGTTACCAGTTACCGGTTACTAAATACCCCGGCGCCACTCCGCCAGCGCCGGCCGAGTTCGCTTTACCCGTCTGTACGCTGTATCAGATGACTACCGAATCGCTTTGTTGATGAACATTTATATACAGATATTACTGCATTGTAATATGTGTAAATCACCGAAGGGGGTGTTTGTTTGTTTGTTTGTCACCAAATGTAATACCATCGAATGGATTTACTTGTGATTTTAATTATTACGTAACATGCACCGGCCGGAAGATACGAGCCATTTATCAATGTTAAGTGCAATTATCGTAAAAGATGAAATATGACGACATTTACAAAAACAATTTTCGGTCCGTGATCTTTTAACCTGTCGACAGTTATTCAAGGAATCTTAATCGTCAATAGAAATAAATTCATTTACATATTTGTAAGCTCACACTCATTTCCCGGAAAAGCAAACATAGATCACGAATCTACCCAGGCATGATCAATTCATCACTCGTTTCATACAAAACTCGTTGGCTTTAAATGTTTAAAATCTGATCCTTTCAAGGAAGGATCAAACTTTAAAAGAAAAAAGTAAATCACGATGGTGGTATATCATATATCACCACCTCGACATACTTTTTTCTACTCCAGTCACTGTATCTTTTGGTAAACCACACGGTTCTCTCGCAACACTTTGCTTATACTATCCATCCTTCATTAACATTCTACACATAACTACGCAGGAATTGTTCCACTACACTGAGTTTTCTTTCATGTTTCTTCAGTTGCACATAACTTTCTTTGCTGCATTGCCAAATATGAAAACTTGGACTCTGTTATAGATAGTTAAAATACTTTTACAATTCACAATACCAAGCAAGGCCCCATTCTCTTTGTTTTTTCTTTCGATATCTCTACCATGGCTATTGTTGTTTGTAAACAAACTACCCACATAGATAAACCCTTTCACTTGTTCGACTCTGTCATCACCTACCCATTATTATTATATTGCATTCAATCATGTTTTTGCTTCATTCAAATACAATGACACCGACTATATATATATAGCTACTGATATTTACTTACGTAGCTCGTTTCTTGAGAGAATTGTTCACTTTTTTTACCATCGACTCGCTCGCCGCCTGCGCAAGGATTTCTTGGTCGTCGGCGTACAGGACACAGTCAGTTTACTTTCACGAAGGAAAACGACCAAAAAGATTTGGAGGATATAAACCAGAAATAGTGCCTGAATCGGCCATGGTTAAAATAGGTTTTAATTCAATGATACTACGTAATCTAAGAGGGCGAAATTTGTGGGCGAATGTTAAGTCCGGAGAAAATCATACCAATAATCATTATGTACAACCATTCGTGGACAGATGTTTCATTGCCATAAAATATAATAGCATTGGCTTTGTGATTATTGTACGAAAACTTGAAATACACATAATTTTGGATTTATTCATCTGTGCATAATAGGTATAAAACGAAGTCCCCGATGTGTGTTTGTACCTATATACGTCTGAGTTACTCTAAAGAATAACTAAACGGATTAGGATGTGGTTGTCCCTACTGTGATATGTATTTCTAATTGAAGACTTATGTATAGCAAAATTGTCCGATCGCTATTAACGAATCAAGTAGGGTGAAAAGTTTACCACCAACTTTGTCTCAAAGGAACACACCGCCTATCCTTTAAAAGTATAATGCCTTAACGCAGAAAAGCATGTGTTACCGACCGGAAGGACTTCACATTTTATTATCACTCGATTTCGCAACTCATGCGATTCGAATACCCCGCGTTTATATATGAAGATCGATTTATGAGGAGTTAACTCCAAATAATATTTTATATTACATGATTAAGGCCAGCAGGTACGTCGACAATATTATGAAAAATTTTATGAAAAAGTCACATTATATCTCGTAGCTTAACGGAGTGATTGAGACGCGACATGTGAAAGTAACGTGAAGCAGAGCGATATCGGATTATTGCGTTCTTCCGTTTGTTTACTAATGAAAAGGCCGATTTCACCATGCTCTGTTGATCTGTCAACAGCATTCAATCGACCGTCAGCCACTATTTTCGTATCGCTAAAGCGGCGAGTTGGCGGCCGATTAGCACTCGGATAAAATTTAACAATGCGCGATGAAAACTATACCCTGTTTCAGTAAAACGAAAATGTACCCGGGCGAAGTCAGACCGTCCTACTTTTAAAAGGATAAAAGCGGAAATAATAGCAAGGAACATATCCCAAAGCTGCACTTCGAGCAGTCGCCAAATAACAGTCCCTCTAGACTCTCTGTATACCTCATACAGCTTATCGCCGCTGAATTCTGACTCTAAGAAAGTATAAAACCATTATTTGTATAATACCTCAGTGCTCAGGAGGGCCCGACATGCGTCGGGAACTTATTGTACCTGGACTCTAATTGATCTTCTCCAAATATCAAGTACTATCAATAATAATAATATAAACTCACGCCTATTTCCCAGAAGAGTAAATTCTAGATTTCTATGTGGTACGATCATCGCCATATCTCTGTTGCTTCACTGATGTGCATCAATCTCATACAAGCTCGTCGGTTTTGGGTGCTTGAAATTTGGCTGTTTTTTAATATACCACCAATATGGTCTACATATGATTTTCTAGGGTGACCCTTACCGACCTTTCCATCACACACGTTCGCTCTATAGATTTGTTTTGTCAGTCTACTTTCATTCATTCTTTCCAAGTGGTCCGACCACCGCAACATACCTCTTTGCACTCTAGTCTCTACGTCTTCCTTCAAAACACGCCGCTGTCTGACAGTTTCTATATCTATGTATCCGAGACCCTCCGCACATACTATGCCGTGGTCTCATCTCCACTGCATTAATTCTACCTTCATTTTCTTTCGGTATACCCAGCTATCATTACCATCCATAAGCATAGGGATCATGACGTCATTATGGGCAGCCAAAAGCGCTTGTCGTGTCGTACAGGTACTATCATAATTATTAAAACAAGCGTGATGCAATAGCGCAGATAACCAAAGTTCGTATTCGCGTCCGACGCATCGCAGGCGGTCATGCTAAACTAGCCTATCATATAACTAACTATAACAATGTAATCACTACTTTACAAACATTAAAAATGGAATTTTATAGATAATCATTGGTTATATACTGGGAAAACCCATTCCGATACTCTGAAACTTTATGTCATATTGTGTTTCTCATACACATTAAACAAATTAGAAACGTTCCTAATACTCCCAGCACAGTTTCTTCTCAAATATATTTAGTGTACAGATTTTTTCAAACTACTGCTTCATCACATGTACGGATTACGAATATATCGTACGTGTTCCCTAAGTCTACATTATCTGATTCCGTTCGTCAATGTACGACTGGACATACAATTACAAACAAAATTATTGAAGATAAAACGTTTCCTAGAAGAGGTACGTCGATAGGGTACCGTTCTGATATTTTATCACTGACACTAATGAACTGGCTAAGAAATGTGTAAAGCGGCGTAATTGTGGCGTTAAACGCAGCGGCGCCCGCAATGGCCGAGCGAGCGCAATGTGAACGGCGCCTTATACAGCTGTAGGCTGTACCAAACGGATGTTGCGTGTTAATGTAAAATTCATATTTATTCAGCTATAGACATATCAATACCAGCCAATATTGCAAATTTTACATGATTTATGTATCATGCTGTGGCTGTCGAGAACCTTTCAATAATTTTTTATACTGAAAGAACTTCTGTCGTATACATCGTTATATATATTACGAACATCTATTATTATACATGATTTATTATATGTACGTACAATAATATGTATAATATATTATACAGAACCTAATAATATGTATACAGTACCTTCTGTAGACTATAACAGAGGATTATTTTAGATTGGTGCTGCTATCTGTCCATAAATATAAATTATGAAATATCTTTCCGTCTGTCGATTTCTTTATGCGCTTTTAACTCGAGAAGGAATGATCCAATAAACATGATTCTTTTTTTTTAGTATAGAAATATGTAATCTGGTCAAGTATTGATATGCATTTGGTTACTAAAGGCGTTATCAGTAACTCTTGGGCCTCAGCGGCAGAAGAAAAATCGCGGCAACGTTTAGACACGAGAACCACTGCTTTTCTTTACAAGAACTATTTTTTACTAAGAAAATACGTTAACTGTCCAAATTTCGGTATGCATTTGGTTATGATGGGTAACTTGTAATATTCCCGGTAACAATTTTAGTGCATCATACAGGGAAAAAATCGCAGCATATTGTTTGTCCTGCTATAACATAATTGAAATAAAGTCTTACGTACGCTACGTGTATATAAGGTCAGTAAAAAGTTTGTTCATATATTAAGTATAAATTTAAGCTTTTTTTAAATATCATTTTGTAGGTAATGATATAATCCTATGACTATAGAATTTTTGGGACTTTTGATCAAAACACTGCGACAAGTACTTTGGCAGTCATCTTTTAATGTTAACCTAACACTACCTAAAAAATTCTGAAAAGATCGAAACAGGTAAAAATATGGGGGTGCAAGATCAGGGCTGTATGGTGGATGCATTAACACTTGCCAACCAAACTCTCTCAATATTTGCTGAATGGCTAAAAATGTGTGTGAGCTGGTGTTAACGTGGTGAAAAACCACATCCTTTCTGTCGATCGATTCAGTCCTTTTTTTCTCTAATCCATGATTGAGTCTCATCAGCTGTTGACAGTAGAGACCCGAATGGTTTTTCCCGGCGGTAAAAGCATATAATGAATGATGCCCTTCCAATCCCACAATACACATACCATCAACTTATTACGAGGTAATCCGGGTTTCGCTATAGTCTGTGGAGCTTGCTTGCCTTTCAATCATGATCTTTTTCGCACTTCCTTGTCAATCTTTTCAAAAACGGTTCCGTTTCATTACGTTTCAATAGACAATCAGAAATGAGTGCACGATTCATTAGAATTCTTTCAGTGAGCTCGTGTGGAACTCAAGCATCGAGTTTTTTTATAAATGTATCAATAGTGTTTGGTGGTCGATCCCCAGCTCTTCAGCTACGTCGTAAGAAATAATATGACGATCTTGCTCTACTTTTTCTAAAATAGCATCGACTTTATCTGTAACAGGTCGACCAGAGCGAGGTTCATCTTTGAGACCAAAATTACCGGACTGAAAACGCTTGAACCAGTTTTGTGCTACTCTTACTGACACTGCATTAGGTACACAAACGTCGCATTTTTCCCTTTGTAATATAACTACAAAATGTATCTAATTTATACATTACAATTACTCGATTTGGGGAACAGAAGAAGAAAAGAAAAATAGTGGGACACCGTTTTTACATTTTATTCACCTTCTTTTTTTTAAAGTCATCTATTTAATGGTATCAAAACTAGCCAGATGCAAACAGTACAAGCAAAGAGATTTTATTGTAACTTTTTACTTATGAAATACGAAAAACCTTTTTCACCTGCCTAATACATACAAGAAGTGAAGTTTGTTTTTACTGAGGAGGAAGATGGCGGGGAAAGTGACATTTAAGTATTAGTCTTGTTGGCTCTAAGGGGAATCGAACAACACGCTATCCGCCGCGGGGGCGAATGCACACTCAAGATGCGAGACATAAAGTCTTAGATGTGATAAAACTCAAAAGAAACTGTGTGCCCCGCGTAGCACCTGCTCATAGCAAGGGGTGACGTATGCCCAAAACAAAAAGACGTTTGTGAAATAATTAAATATCAATCAACGTATCCTCTTTACGATCGATACTGCAAAAGAAAATCTTTGCGTCGATGTAAAAAAATAAACTACGAATTCAGTGAAGCGTGAGAAACATTTAGGATTTGCTACTGGAAAAAGCAATTTTTTATCATCACGTAAAAGCTATCTCATCATGAATTCAGACTATTTATCGAATAGCAATCCATAAATAGTTCGAATTACTCGGAAATACGATTTATTTCTGGTGAAGAGCATAATATATTCCAAATATTTTCTTAACATGACTTAGCCGATCCAAGTTGGGCGGTGCAGCCTTCCCCGGTCCGCTCCATAATCATACGGATAATTTTATAATATTACGACTATTTATAGTGTCGTATGATAAAATTTAAAATAATTGGCACTCGACAACGTCCCGACATGCATCGTAATCGACACGAGCATCGCCACTCACACCGCCGGGTGATTCTAAGTCGCGGCCTCGTTACTACAGAACGTTAATTTGTAACCAGTTCGAGCTTATTTAAGCGTTGAATCGAGTACGATTTTAAGTGCGTATTATGTAAGACTTTATGATAATAGGTCGTATTTATTGCATCTAAAAATCAATAACTGTTGCTCATTATTAGTATCGAATTCCATTTTTTTATTCTTTTATCACAATTGTATATTTCTCGGTAAAAATAAATTATGTAATTTCAACTACTATTTTATGCAGTTTTATGGAGTATATTATAAATCAAATTAATATGTTCTGAAAAAAACAATCGTTATTGAGCACTTCCAAGTATATAAAGTTATGTTCGTAGCAAATATTTCGATTAACCACCAAATACACAAGCCCGTATTTAATTGGACTTTGTTCGCTCACGACGCGAACACGCCCGATGACGTCAAAGTAAATTATTATGGCGGATTCCTAAGCATTTAAGTCACAATAGACTAGAATTCACAATACCTTTCCACTACATAAATGCTGCAACGGCCGCCTAGAGTTAAGTTCATTTCAAGGGGATCGATACCCGCGAAGCTAGCACCATAGATCTATTGTTTATGGCGACGCGAGAGATATAAGAAATTTTCTCAAGGATATAAAAGTATTTTTATATATGGCTTAATAACATAGGCTGTGTAGTCGATTAAAGGAAATCCACTAAACTAGCACATACGTACGCGTAAGGTTAATGAAATAAACCAGACTGTTGGGTGACTAATATAAATAAACAATTAACACTTCCTTCGGTGTTCGATATCTGTCAATCCGCTCGAATCAATATTCAATCCTTTGTATAGATAGGGATTCGTGGTGGAAGAACAGATCCGAAGGTCAGCGGCGGGTTGCATGCTGCATCTTAATGCATGTTGCAGGCAAGCGTTTAAACCATATACTCGTACGTGTAAAAGCTCGGAGCAAGCTCACGTCTCATACTTCGGATGGCGGATATTCCGCTTTCAAGTTACGTTACATTCCCATTTGTATCATTAACAGCTTCCGTGTAGGGTTCTCTAGAACTCTCGCGATGCGTAGGACATGAGGATTGAACGTTTCATCGTCACGTAAGAGGGTTACGTATCTAACGGCTAATAACGGCATTGTTCAAATAACAAAATTGTGTGTTAAATTAGCATTGTGATTTTTTTAATATTTTTTGGATGTGCGGTTTAAAAAATAAATGTGGGAACACAATTTATGTTACTGTTGAAGCGATTATTGCCGAAAATATTCACTTAATCAAAAAAATACCTAGAAATCTTAAAGAGTTTGAAAAAGAATTGTCGAAATATGAGCCACACGTTATTGTTCGCTGAAAAAAAAATTCAGCTTCTGTTTCATGTATGCAGTGCTCCTCCTAAAAATCGTTTGTTGCTCCACTACTAAACTAAATAACCTAAATAGCGGCTTACAGAAGATACCTACACTCCAAATTTCATCAATATACATATAACAGCATACAGTTTTTGAGTAAAATGCCTGTGAAATACGGACGGACGGACATGACGAAATTATAAGAGTTCTTTTTTGGCTCGTAACACTAATAAAAAGAGGATTAATCTGATTACGTTATAGTAATAGTATTTTGTATTTTATTCTGTGCGTTATCACTCTTAAATTAGTTTTCTGTGACACAACGGATTGACGATTTTCATAACACTCGACTTTTCATTTTTTTTTTCATGAGAACACATGTATCCATTGTTATGGAAATGGTACAAATGACGTCATTTGGCAGGTACTACCTTTGAGAATACTCAGACCTTTATATTTTAAAAATTAAACATTTGCTATGTGGCGAAAAGAAATACCACATGTACTTTTGATTGCTAATATTAAAAAAAAAAGAATCCAAAAATGCAACGCGAAACATTGTCGATTGCACTGATTGATTGTTTACCTTTTCTTTTTTTTTCATAGGACGCCATTCAAACAATCAACTACAGATAATATTATACCTGCATATCATAAAATTGTTAGGTGATTTCACAGGACGTTGATAGCGTAAAAGAAATGCACCCACCTGTAACAAACAAAAGCACAGGTTAATACATATAAGTAAAAAATGAATATTATCACTAGACGCGATACGGATCGATCAAATGTATCATAACTTGTGTACTCGTAAGAGCGTGCGCCCCGCAAGCAATGATTTGCAAAATTTAATACAAAAAAAATTACATATAATATTTTTATATCAGATCAAGGTTCTCCATCTATATAATACTTTAGCCAAATTAAAAAGTGGATCAAGGCGGGAATCTCATTAGTGCATCCAGGGTTTCGTACCAACTAATTACAATTAATAAATATTTTTTAAATGAAAACCATTTTTAAATATTGTATTGTATGAGGTGTTAATTCGCGGAAATCCATAGTAGACGCTTGCCTGCAACATGCATTAACGTGCAGCATGCAACCCACCGATGACCCTCGAATCTGCCTCTCTACGAATCTCTATCCAAATGATTGAATATTGATTCCAGAGATTGACAGATATCGAACACCTAAGCAAGTGTTATTTATTATTATAATATCTAATTCCGCCAACTATTAAATTGCTTAGTTCTACGTACGTTTCATGCCAACAAGGCACATCCAAATTGCCGACAGTCACATCCACCAGGGTGCAAGGAGCGTTAAAACAACCAACCTCGTTAGACAGGCCGCTGTCATGCAATGGTCAAGAGCGACGAAAGCATTATTAAGACCACAGATCACCGGTGCTTGTCAAATGTCACAGATTAACCATCACCATTACCAAGTAGTTTACGACTGGCGTCCAATAATGGCGATTGTAAGCGTTTTTGGTCGTTGAGCATATTATTATTATCTTTATGTTTTAAAATTTCGAAGGATTAAAACATTCAAATAATATCTCACACATACAAGACATCAGATTTGTGATCATTATTAAGCTTATGACCGGTTCAATAGATGTTTACAAAATGGGATCTGTCTGATTATTAAGAGGGATATGTTCTGAATATCGGCCAGCGGCGTCCGGTTTGAAACATATATATAGCATGATATGCTGGTGTCACAACGACTTACGAAGAGCCAACGTGCATCATTAACGGCTCCCGATATGGATCACCAAGTCTGAAAATTGTCAAATGTAAACCGTCATGATATGGGCTCTTCACCATTAGTCTGCTCTTGCGCTATTGTAACGGGTCAAGTCTTGTATTCACGATCCTACTTCTTATTGGCTGTGCAATATTGAATAGTTGTGCGGAATCGTAGCAGAACTAACGCCTTGCTAGTTCGAGAAACAATCTTATAATAATAAATAACACTTGATGATGGAGAAAGTCGGAATCGCTGTTATGCATGATGCATGTATTTTACCAAAAATTTGGAAGGCGCGACAACGGAACTTTAGAAGCACATACGCCACAAAACACATGTGACAGTCAGAGAGAACGTCAATTCGAGCGAATTTAATGCATTTCTAAAGACCGTAAGGAATGACAACATTTCATATAAGTTCCATTCCACTAGAATTTATCAAAAAATCACAATTTGATAAGACTGTAACATATTTTTAATCGACATGATACAATTATAAGGGTTTCATTTTTTCTATTGACTACAGAACCGTACACAAATTTTTGAACAATTCCATATTAATATTATAGATGTAAAAACAACTCCGTCTGTTTGTGTTTGTTTTGTTCACGTCTCAGCCGCTGAACAATTTTTTTTTAAAAAACAATTTTGAAACCGCGTCATTAATAACACATCATCTCTTAAATCTTATATCAGGAAATCGCTACCGCCGATCTCCATTTTACCATCACAGAGCCATATCATAGAAATACATGAATGAATGTTCTATTGCGTCAGGTGTTAATTAGCGGAAATCCATAATTAGACGCTCGCCTGCAACATGCATTAAGATGCAGCATGCAACCCGCCGCTGACCCTCGAATCTGTTCTTCCACTACGAATCCCTATCGTAGATTTGTATGCCGTCAATTGACGGCATACAAATCTATGTCTTATGCTAATCTATGCCTTTAACAATCATAATTACTCATTAGAATTAAATACCATTGACAATATAGCATTGGCAAACGGATACAGTAAAAAACATATAAATGAACTCATCAATAAAAAGCAAAAAAGTATTATACGGAACAGTATCTATCCAACATAATAAATATATAGCTAGTTTAACGTATTATGGTACAATTTCAGAGAAATTTTACAATCATTAAAAAAACATTTACACAACCTTTAAAACAAATAATTTAATAACTGTATGTAACAATAAAGATAAATTACATAGTAATAAAAAATATGGAATTTACAAATTAACTTGTGATGAATGTAAATCGATATATATATAGGACAAACTGGACGTTGTTTTGAAACTGGATATAAAGAACATATTTCGGCCTTTAAAATTAATAAATCAGACATCTCATTTCGCTAAACATCAAGTAGAAACCGGTTATAAGCTTAATAACATCATAAGTTGGATGTTTTATGTGCATGAGAAGGGGTTACGTTTAAATGTTTTGGAATCTTTCAAAATTTTAAAAGCATAAAGATAATAATATGCTCAATGACCAAATTAATATTTATAAGTCGCCATTTGGACGCTTGCCAATAACTATTTGGGTAATGGCCGGTGATGGTTAGTCTGTGACAATTGACAGGCATGTCTATTAGTGATGGCATGTGGCTGCTGGTAGAGGGTTTTGTCACCCTTTGACGTAATGCCCAGTGCGTGACCGCATGTTAAACATGAGGAGGTTGGGAGCGCATCTGTCGGTTGTCTTTAACACTCCTTAGGCCCTGGTGGATACAATTGTCTGCATTTTCCTGAGGATGTGCTTAGATGGCATGAAACGTATGTAAAAATAACAATATAACTGTTAGCGATCTAAGATAAATAAACAATTATCACTTCCTTACGTGCTCGATATCTGTCAATTCTCTCCGATGAATATGCAATTCTTTGGATAGGGATTCGTAGTGGAAGAACAGATTCGAGGGTCAGCGGTGGATTGCGTGCTGAATTTTAATAACGGTATCAACAAACAACAAATTCTATACTATCTATATATATATATATATATATATATATATATATATATATATATATATATATATATATATATATATATATATATAAAGATTTCCACCCATATATTGACTCATCACGATATCTCAGGAACCATAAGACCTAGAGACTTGAAATTTGGTAGGAATATTCCTTTCGGCGAGTAGAGGTCAGCTAAGAACCGATTTTACGAAAATCCCCCCGCAAGGGGGGTTGAGGGGCGTAAATTAAAAAAAAATAACATTTTCAAGTTATCGTTCTTATAGGTATAAAACTTGGCCAGAATATTCTTTTTAGCATGCTTGAATTTACTAAATACGAATTCCATGACCATCCACCCTCAGAGGGCTGTGCGGGGGAGTCAAAAATTCGAAAAATTTGTGTCTTTCAATCTATAGCGGCTATAACTGTGAAACTTGGCCAGAATATTTTTATTGGCATGTTAGATTTCACAAAGAGAGAATTTTATAACATTCCACCCCCAGATGGCTGTGGGGAGTGTTCAAAATTTTAAAAATTTGTATCTCCCAATCTATAGCTCCTACAACTTTGAATATTTTTTTCTGGCGTGTTCGAATTTACCTAGAAAGCGATAAACGAAGTCCACGCGGACGGAGTTGCGAGCAACAGCTAGTAATATATAAAACGGTGAAAGTCACAGTATTAAATACCGTTTCGCGTACAAAAGTAAAAATTACGCAACCGAATATTATTCATTGGGTTCTTTTTTATGTGACGAATTGATAGTTTTTAATTCTCGTCCACGATCCTGAAAACCGTACAGTATACAATAATTCTTCGTAATAGTGGTATCAATATCAGGTTCCATCGTAATTTAAAATTTATGTCATAAAACAGTAAAACCCTTTGTCTGATTTGGACTAACTCGCATACGAAGGGTTCCATAGTAAACGTATTACTATTAAGCATACTGTTTTAAAAAGTAATAAAAAACCAAATCAAAAATGAAGATATAACAACACTGAAAAAGTACATTTTTTGTACGGGGATTCCCTACTTCTTTCATTTTTATTATTATTGTAAGAGCGCTTATAGTAATACACACTCTGAAAATTTCAAGTGTCTCTACCTATGACGGTTCAAAAGATAAGGCCCTGTGACAGACGGACGGTCAGTGGAGCCTTAGTAATAGGGTCTCGTTGGCACTATTTGGGTACGGAACCCTAACAACTACCATATTCTGTCTTTAAATTTTAAACTAACAAGCACATTCACAGATTTCTTTTTCATGTCGAAATTATATTACTATAAAACACAAATAGTTCAATAAAGTTTCCGTAACCAGCAAAGTTTGAGGACCAGTCGTGTATTTAAAAGACGAAAATTGCATTTTTTTTAAGAAATTTCCCTATTATTGACATTATTCATAATTACATTTTCCAAGATACTCGAAGTTTAAGGTGACCTGTGGGTTGTTTTAGCTAACCTTCACGTCCCGGCGTGAATAGACATCCGTGAAAAATACAATCCTTAGAGCGAAAGCCCAGAGTTCGATTCTCAGTTGGCGAAAGCAAGTTGTTCAACGCACCTCGACGCTGTTGGGTCGTGCCCCCGGCATCGGCGCATCTAATGCGACATAGTGCCCGAAGTCTAGACATCTAAGCAGTGCTAATATCGGTGAGCGTCTAGACTCCAGACGTTCGTACATCGATACCGATCGACTAGTTTGACCCATACCGGTATGTCGACATGTATAACCACATTCGACAAACTATTTTATGCCGGCAGAAGCTCGAAAGTGGGAAACTTCCGCGTCCTACATATATGAATTGGTCCCATGCTGATTTTCGCTATAAGATCATAGTGGTTGATCGATAATTTCTGAATAAGGTTCTCATAGTACAAAGACTATTAATCCGAGTGTTTATAGTCGTCACATATGTATATCTATAACAAATATCATTTAAGTATACCGCATACATATAGGTAGGATGTAGATACACAAATTTAAACAACGTCCTAGACTTGGAAACTACGAATATCATTAAATCGTAAGAAGCAAGAGTAGCTTTTTATTATTATAGCAGTAAACAGACAGACGAGCAAGAGTATATACGCAGCCCGGTGATCACATGCTATGTAATGATAGGACATAATTTTAAACGTTAAAATAAAACATCCATCCTCCGCCAATCGATGTGCGGAATGGACGGGAATTATTAAATCATTTTGAGTAGAGAAAACAATTTGTATGAAATGATGAAAATAATTGAAATTGTTGAAATTGAAATTGTGTTTCCATTTTCTCCAGCGGGCTCCATGGTGATGTCCACAGAAAAGAGTCTGTGAATGTCTATGTTCTCGACATTCACACGTTGACACCAGTCGACAAGTCTTTTTGGAGCTTACTCCTTAAGAATCGATTTTCATATAAGGCGCCCGGTATGAGAAATTTGAGGAGTAAAATCTACTGATGAATCCGCGTTACGTTTTTGGTGCGCAACTTATTGGCGCACCTTTCACTTTTCAATCGCGTGTATGTGTGTACTTGTATACTTGTGTGTGGCCAACGCAGCGAGGCAGCTGACGCATATATTGTATGTATACCTATATATATTATAAAAGTATACGGTTCAACGTTTACAAACGATATATATAGTGTATTAGTTATACAATTCTAATACGGATCGTCACCACTGTCTCCTTTGTGTTTTAAAGTGTTCTTTTACAATGTAAATATTTATTTTAAATACTTCTTGATAATATTTTTATAATTTTAATTACAATAAATCTTCGTCTTTTCACTTAAAATTAAAAATACTAAATAATTGTAGATAGGTTAAAAAATTTCTTCTCTGATGCTTTTTCTTCGATTATTGGTAAAAACAAAAATTTATTCAAAATACTTTCCATAATATTTTAATAATTGTAGTTATAATAAATCATCCTTTTTTTACTAAAAATGAAAAATGAAATAATAGATAGGCTAAAAAAATTTTATCTTTAATCATTTTTCTTAAATTTTTAGTCAAAACGAAATTTTTCAGTTAAATAAACTCTTTTTGCGTACGTTTAGACAACCGTACTTAAGGAGTAAACTCCAGTCGTGCGTCGGAGCTGACACACATTTTTTTTGTATTGGTAGATCGACATTCATAACCATATACTGGAATCGTATTTCATACAATGAGCATTTGGCGGGGAACACGTTCGAGTCTGTTTTAATAAACCATCTCTATAAGTCTACTTATCCACTTTACTCTGCGGTGTCAAAGTCTACTCTCTTCTGGGGCGTCACGCCAGGGCGCCGAGGGACAGATCGGCAGACCGTATCGTATGACGTCGAAACGATACCGACTGATTCGTTTTGAGTTTACAGAATTTGACTGCTGTGCGAATACCACGTGATCGTCTTTGTTTACTTTATCGTTGTTTAGCACAAAACAAAGCGTATCACGGCAAGCCAGAGGATAATACGCCTTTGCGTTTACCGCCTTCCGCGTTCACTAGCATACTGTGGGGAATCGATTTGCATTATTTGCGTAGTTTACGCCTTATACGGCTTCCTTTACTGAATGTTTATGGCGCAGGATCGCAAATTTTATGTAATTTTTTTTTTATTCTGTCACATATTCGATGTATTGTTCACAGAACCGAAAGCAAATAATGAGGTTATCACAGTTAAAAAAAAAAAGAATATCCATTATTATATCCATCGCTACAAAACATAAAAATCCGACAGTACACGTAGATTTCAAGCCTACTAAGGGAACGATTTCCAAAATTCAAACTACAATATGAAAAATAAGTCATATGTTTTGAAAATATATAGAAGGTCTTCTGATACTTTAATTTTGATCCAATGATTTGAAAATTGCACGATTTTTTTTTTAAACCATAAGATCCTTCTTAATAGAAGACGGTAGCACAAATAAACGAGCAGATCATTTGAAAAATTTTCGAATGATCGACTCTAAGCGTCGAAAAGGGGGATATAGATTTTGCCAAATTGAAATTTTCGACAAAGATATATATCGCATTTCGCCTCTGTACTTTGAAGAGCAAAAGATAGATATTCCAACCTGTGCCGTCTTTTGCGTACGAGGTAGCTGAGTACTATTCATGAAATTGTATAAAATTTCAAGTGATTCCTAAAAATTTTTAATTTCAATGAAAAACTGGTGGACGAGTAACGAAATGGACAACGTAATACAAATTATGAATTATGTTATATGCCAAATATATTTTATAGTGATTGAAGCTTCTATACGATTAGGCTAAATATTTATATTGAAACTCTGTTATGACGGCTATTTTTGAGAATACGGTGTTAATAAATAGTCATGAAGTTCTTTCCCCAAATTTTAAGATACTACATGATATTGAAAATGTAGTAAACCTTGTCAACAAAAATATATTATTAAAGTAATATGTCGAAAAATCGTATTACATGATGTCATTCACCACATAAAAAATATCTTAACTATTTGTGATAAGCAACATCGGAATACATTGTTAAATCACCAGTGAAGTTAGTAGCATTTGCTATAGTATTTCAAGGAATTTTAAAGTGCACGAAATTCTGAGGGGCCATCCATAAATTACGTCACACGTTGGGGCGGTCAACGAAATGTGGCAATGCGCGACAAGGAGCAGGTAAAAAGCTTTGTGACCTCAAATCTGAAATACGAAAACGAAAATAGGATTATGTCTTTTGTTTTGTCCAATATATAACTTTTCCAGATTATTTATTTCCCGTACGACGATTTAGTAGTAATTGTTCGTGCACTTTTTTATGGATATTTTTTTGAGAATAGTGCTTTAGGGCTTTTAGGCGCCCGGAAATACCCCTTCGTTACCGTTGTTAAACTTACACGTATGATTACAGTACAATGCACGAAACTTTGCACCTCTGGATTGGCTGCGAATGATATACTGCGCAGGTATTACGCTCCCTGACCTTTCCTTCTTCTCCGCTGCGCGTACATATTTTACGCCATTGCGACGCTTTCGTGACGAACTTCACAGCGGCAAAGCTTCGTGCGTTGTACTGTGCGTCTTGACGTACTTCATTCAAGTTTTGTACGGCTTTCTAAAAGGGCCTGCACGTACGCGCAGGGCCAGCGGATCACCTGAACTACGAAAGTTTTTCAACACTGTACTTAAATATATGGCTTTACTTTCACCTTCAATAAGATTTTTGAAACTGAAAGCAGCAAACTTGTTTTGGGAATTATTGTCATTATAATTATGAATTATCTATTTGAACTTCCTTCCACTTAGCATTTTACACTATTAGCTGTTGTTGAATTGGAATATGGTAAATTGTCTTTATTTACATGTAAGTTATGAAAAAATACATTTTTGCCACTTCAAGTGCGATGTACACCACTGCGAACTAATGCGGTATATATTTATTATATCCTTTTTTTCTGTATAAAAGGATACAACAGATTTTACATCCTTTACGCAATCGCAGGCACATGAAAGTAAAACCGACAAATAATCTCGCACGCTACATTTGCATATTATTGCATCAGTATGCGAAACGATGCAACAGTATTTGCATACAAAGGTGCCCGTGTCAAAGGACAGCCGGCACAGTGCCTGGAAATATCAAAATAATCTCGCTTCGTCATCCGTTGCGTCTAATCGACGGATATAATAAAACTGTCATAAATTTCCTACATGCATTACGGAAAAATAAACCATAAATAGCTAATACAGCGATGGAAACTATACAAAGTAGAATTTAAAAATGAAAATGGGCTGAATAATATTACCGATGCCAACGCGGCGCACACGATCAATTCCATTCAAGTTGTTTTGACGCAGCATCGAATTTTGCTGTGTAAAATGTTACACAAGCTAAATTCGAAATATCTGCATTTCATAGGTCATTATATGAAATTTGTAATATGTCATTATATTTTGTGGACTCGTCACTCGCTAGGAAGAAAATTTTGATAATGATCGATTCCTCTCCTGAGGTTTATATAATTCGAACGAAATCTGGAAATTTGAAATACTTTATGAACAGGTATTTGAAGACTAACTATCTTTTCATCTTCAAATACCCGCGGTATGTGATTTCGTAGAAGTGGAATTTATTTAAAAAATCAACGATTCTTTCATGAATCGATTTTGATAAAATAGTCTATATATTGCCTCAACCTATGCTCGAGTTATTTGTGAAAACCCTATAAAAATTCGTCTAGTAGTAGCTTTGAAGATTGGCGTGTCCAAACACACAAAGAGGCCGACAAGAGTTTTTAAAAATACTCTTATTGTATATTCTGTTACACTCGCTACATCAGCCGCAATCGGGTCGATGCATCCGCGGCATTGGCCGCAATCGATTTCTGATTTCATGCGAAATCAGAAATCGATTTCTTTTAGATAAGGCCGCGGGCCTGTAGTGGCGATCATTGGCCGAGACTGGGATAACGGTAGCTCTAGATAAGTATTATGACACGGTTCAACTCTTTACGATAAAAACTGAATAAGCAAACAAAGATAAATATGCAAGCGTACAAATACGGAATAAGTAATTCAATATCTTTGAACCGCGAGATTCGTATTTGAGTAGCGTTTAAAATTCAAGACGTAGACGTACATTACGAGCTAATCCGTATCAATAGTTCAAAGACGTCGGTCTTAAAACAAGAAGATATGAAACGATACGCCCTTAGCCGTGGGGTGACAACGCAACAAGTATCAGCGTAATATAAAAAAATTGTTACCAATCTCATAATAACTTAACTATGCTTAAGCACGGTACCACAAAACGATTCACGGGTCAACGCACCCCTTAAATTACATTAATTAACTTATAAATCAGACGCCATTGTGTTGTCCCTTGAAAAGTATTAGGTTTTGGCTATTTATGGCCACCATAACTCATCGTAATTATATTACAAACGAAAAAAAAAACAATATAACGGTCCACAGGCTCGATATGTATTTGTTAGTGGGGTAATGGGTCCGCGATAAATCGGCTTGTTTACTTTTGCCTGATTGAAACATGGATCTTAAAATGTAGTTACGATGACGGATACGGCATAATACTTGTGTCTTTTTACGTAAAACGTGAATAAGAATGTCGAAATAAACATTTATTTCTATTTTCTTTATTTCAATATTTATTATTATTAATATTGTATAATAATTTTCTGTTTTTATTTGCAAGTTTTTTACTCTTTAAATATCGAAATAAAACCTATGTGCCCACTAATATTCAAAAGTGACTTATTCATAAAATAATATTGATCTGTTTTTACGACTTAATAATAAAATCATTTAGGGTGCAAATCGATAGAGCGCCATCATTTAATATTTGAGAACGAACATGCGATATGCGCCAAACCTAAATATATTTATACGTCAAAGATCATCTAGCGATTAATAATATTATCTAGTCACAAAGTTTGTATTCAGAAGCGTTAAAAGCCAAAAGTGTAAAAAAAATATATTGCATATTGCTAAGAAGTACAATGACTATGACAATATATATATACATTCAAGATATTTAACTATGTTAACTTACTAAGCACGGGATCGCGCTGGAGTCGAGAACAAAAGTTGTATTTAAATAGAAATCTGAATTAGAATCGGACCAAAATCGTTTTCAAGATTGGAAGTGAGATAAAAAACGGGACAAATGTGGCAATGATATTAAAAATGCAACGATAATATTAAAAATATAACGTATATAAAAAAATTATTCATAAGGGTAAAATTGCAGTCAAAGACATATAAAGTTAATTATATTAAACCAAAATTATACGTACTCTGGCAAAAGGGGTATAATTTAAAAAAAAAATTGAATATCTAGACAAACCATTATCTTTGTCCACGATGTCTCATAAATTTTCTTTCGTGTAATTAATTTACAGAATAATGATACGACAATTACGAGTATTCCTAATAATAATCGTTATATTTTGAATACCGCTAAATGTGCATTTTTATGCTTTCATTCGAATTTAACGCAGATACGCCACATCCAGGCGAGCACACTCGTATTCGTTCCGACGACCATAAACAATAGTATATTTAGCGGGAGGCGCGGCGCTTTCCCTAATTGCGTGACACGCTTGACCGCGGCCCAAGGTCAATGACACATCGATTGGCCTCGCCCGGGACCTTCGGCGGGATCCATCGGACGTGGATATTCACAAGAGTGGGTATTGGGTCTTCGACCCGCGCTCGCAACAGACGATCCTCTTAAATAGCCCTTAATTACTATCAAAAGTGTAGAGGTGCTTGAGAATTCCACGCCTTGGACATGCCCTACAAGTTCTACTGTAAGTAAGACTGGATACCACGAATTTGTGGTTACCAAAATGAAACATACAAATAAAAATACATAAAAAATGCATTTATCATACTCACCGTAAGTTTACTTTGGACGTATATAAAATATTATTTGATCAGTAGCAAATCATGTATACCTAACTATTGCCGGCAATGTTTAAATCTTAGTCACACAACTGGAACGACAAACCAGCGCGTTATCATTGCAAGAGTTTCGGCAATTTCTGCTGGGATACCGAGATGATGAGTACTCTTCAATAGAACACGGGCTGCCCGAACGCAAAACATCATTGGAATCGACCAAACCGTCGAGCTGTGAAAAAAAAATCACAAAAAAAAAACTAACTCAACTCAGTCAACTTTAGGAGGAACCTCTCACTTTTCGAGGCAATCTCGTTAGCCGATGCGTTTATTTCAAGATTTCATAGCTGTGCATGGAAAACCTAGAAAATAGATTTTTGTAATGGAAATAAATAGAAAATGTCGAGGAAAGCGTCAGTATTAAAATAGCTGGACCAGCGCGCCGGGCGGCCGCTCAGGCGGACTGTCCTCGACAGGTAGTTCATCTGGAGCCGTTGTACCGAGAACGGGCGGGGGCGTCGTTCTGGTTCAACAGCTGTCAGATAATTCGAATGGTATATATATTTCACAATCTTATTCGACCGAAATAACTCATTCGACGGTCATACATTTCATTTTTTCAACAAATGTCCCTCGTCATATGACACGACGGGCCCGGTGAGTCTCGGGCGGCAGGTCGACAGAGTTATTGTGATTATTGTAACTTTGATCGATTTAACGGGAGGCAATGGAGATGCAATTTAGGTTATGCGAACGGCAGTGGATACATAGGTGATTGGCGCAGTGGTAGTGACCCTACCTGTTGCGCTGGGGTCGTGAGTTCGATTCCCGCACAAGACAAACATTTATTTATTTGATTAAAAATTAATGTTTGTCTTGAGTCTGGGTGTTTCTATGTATTATACGTATATAACTCTGTCTGGTACCCATAATACAAGCCTCGATGCTTAGTTTGGGACCAGACGGTGCTGCGTATATATGTCCGAAGATATTATTATTATTTACGGGCGAATGTCGTCGCTGGGCGGGCGGCACAGAATAAATACCCTTACTTATGTTGTGCCGGCGGCCGGTGTTGGGCCCCATTCGTTATACAGTAACCGCATCACACCACCGGTACAGTTGGCCGAAAAGTTTTACAAAGCACTGTATGTTTGTATAGCGATACTTCAAGAAGACTAAGTGGACTTAAACGTAAGTGGAAGTACCTTCATTTAGAAAAATGTTATATTTGTATCAAGACTAACCAAAAATATGGCTTTCTGGGAACTCGCGAAACTGGTAATATAATAGATATGTGTGTATATATGTATATATATATATATATATTAGTGTGGTGGGGTTATAAAAAAGTTTTTGTCGATGTAAAAATTAGTTTATTTATTTAGAACTAATATTATAATTTTATTTATATTTTGTAAATAAATAAAATTGTAAATAAATAAAAATTACTTCGCTAAAAGTTTTACAGACGGCCGTGACGAACTGTCCTATGTATGCATGCGTATAACAGTATTTGAAAAATTAATTTGTATGATTTTCTACATATTATCTCTTCATAATAATTTCACATCTAAAATTTGAGTACCGCAAACAACCGTTACCCAATATTATTAAAGAATCTTAAAAATCGTCAAACACTGGAACACTGATCGGAGCATTTCCCAGTAAATGAAAAATCCTATGAAATTAAACTTTATTTTTTCAATTATTTATCGATTAAATCGCGGCCACCAGACAGTCGATTTCGCCGCCGAATGTACTACGCCAAAACAGTGGCGGTTCAAAAATGTTATTATTTAGTGACGTGCGTGCGGCAGCCGGCCGGACGTAGGTACTCGAAGGCCGCCCAACAAAAATACGACCAACACGTTCTTTTCGCGTAGACCGTTTTCGCTTACCCTTAGGGTCCAGCAGGCTAAGCATGACGTCCTAGACAAGAGTCTCTCTATAGGACTGTCCCTTTCGTTCATCACATTGGCGGGACAAGGATAGCCCTATAGAGAGACTCTTGTCTAGGACGTCATGCTAGGCACACTGTTCTTTTCGGACAGGACACATCTTGATTTCGAAAGAATTATTCGGGATTTTTTTGTAACTAAGTTTTGGAGAACCTCATCCATAGAACTAGATTCGAAAATAATGCAATAATATTATCCTTAATCAAACTAAAAATTACTATATTCTCACACGTCAGATAATTTTGGGTTGTAACTTTTGTATCTAACAGACTAATCAGACACAGCAAAAGGACTACAACTTCAAAATACAGCGTCGAGCTAAACACGTCGCCACGGAAAATAACGATAAGACTATTAATAATTCAAAGCTGTGAGAACTGTGACTTGGTTCGTATTAATACAGCGCACTCGAGTCCGCGTTGTGTCTTGAGAGTGGAAAGAGCAAGAGAGTTACTTGCTTCGTAAGATGGCCCGTGATTCGAGTGAGAATCGTCAATAGGTACGGCCCTAAGAGAGTCGCTTAAGAAACACAAGGTACGGGGTTTCATATTATCCTTACCATGGGCGAAGCGACAATGAACTCACTCCTTAACTTAACTCATAACAGCTTAATAAGCCGCTCGCACAGTGTCCCGGAGAACGCACTAAGCTATGGGATACGGTGACTATCATACTATTGCTAACGATGATCGTCAGCGACCTCGAACATTCCCACTGATGACATTTCGCAACTGTGATATGATTTAACAACCAGACAAGTTTGGGTATACACTTCTGCCCCGTCATAAAGACTAGAATGAAGATTGTGACCCCAAATACAACGGAATGGGTAAAATATATGGATAGTGATACTAAGATATGTTAATAGACTCAAACTATGAAATAGTGTGCATTACCTTACAACAACAATATATTAAGATATTTATCACATCGCAACACAAGGTTTTTCTTATAACTAAATTAAATCAAACAATGCGATGTAAACATGCGGTCAAGGATCACATCTGTGCCCTACAATGATATGCTACAATAAAATGTATTGTTTACATATACCAGTAATGTATGGAGTTACACGTGCTCAGAAACCGCAGGTGTGTCACGAAGCTGCTAACCTTCAGCGTCACCGAGTGTCATCGGTAAGCTATTCAATTGAAATATAATGTCTACAATATGTAATTTATCAGTCTAATGCTATAGTTTTGCGTGAGAAAGCTGAAAAAATCTTGCATATTTTTCAGTATCAACTCAGCTCGTGATCATTTGACATTAAAGAGGTATTTCCTAAATGCACACTCATACAAAATAACAAAAAGTTAAATATGTCAATTTATATAAAAAAAATCAAAACATTTATATAGAATTACATATATATGAATATATAAATATACTTATTTAGTAAATAAACGTATTTACCACTATTGTCAACACATTCCTGCTATTTACTGCAAATAATTTAGTTCTGCTTTTAGGACAAAAGACGATGGAATAAGACTGAATAAACTAATTAAAAATATATTTCTTGTACTTCCCGTGAAGCCTTTTTTATCCTTAAAGAGAGGTTACCACAGCAGCAAAGAAAGTGAAATGAAGAATGACCGATGGTTTCTAACCGCAACTCCGTCAGTGTTAAAACTGATTTTCGGCCAGCGCGAGGTGTCGCGATCTCGTGACGCAACAGCGGAGCAAATCGATGGACGAATCGGTGCTGTAGTTTTTCTGATTTCGCTATACACTAGCTTTTAACTGCGGATATCGACTGTTTATCGTGAATTACACCTGCACGGAACCCTACGTGCAGTTATCGCGTCATCCCCTTGGCTTCATGTCGAGACCCTAAGCTGATCCTCATCTTGGTTGACATTTTGAATTCTCAGTCTCCGGCTGTCGTAAGGAAATCACTTGCGGCGTATGTGAATCCGGTTTTAGATTTTTAAATTTTTATGTCAATCCGTAAACGCGGTATAAAGTCCCGCCTGTTTCTTTCTTTCTTACAGGTCTATGCGATTCGTGGGACACATTTTTCTAGTTATTTTATTTTATCGGTTTCGTATAAATGTGACAATACTGCAAATACTCGAAGGTCCAACTACGCCGATGTGGAATATGGTAGATTATTAAGTATTGTGATTGTTATATGTTACGGATAGTGATCGTACGAGAGGCTTCAATCACACCTCGCAATTCTACGTTATCACCAAAAAATAAATTGTGATAATTACGAAAAAATGTTTAATTTTCCTGAAAAATATTTGGCTTTACAAAAGGAATAATATTTATTGATTTATACTACATAATATACCAATTAATAAATATCATTTATTATATCTATTAACGTAATAAATAATAATTATGAATCATAAATACATATTAGTAATATATACAATAGGAAATATATATAATTATTATTATGCATATATATAATAATATTATAAATAGAAATGTGGAGCATATTGCAAAACTATAATAGTTGCTATTAAAGTTTTCAACGTGCTTACGGAAAAACTGACATATGAAACTTTTGAACAGCTGCCTATATTGTTCCATACCTATACCTTTAATTTGTTTACATAAGCTGTGGTCATTGTGTTGCATTAAGGTGACTTTCATTTTTAAATATATTTCCGAATACAGTTGAACCTCGATAAGTTAAAGTCCAAGGGAAACAAAACATTTTAAGTTATAGAGGTTTTAAGTTAACAAGGGTCTATGTTAGGATTAGATTAATATAGAGGTAAGTATGTACATATGTATGTACCCTTGTTCCACCCTTTATCAGCGTACGTGAGTGTTGTTAGTTTTCTTTTTGAACTCATTTTAAGCCAGTTTTATCACACAGTAAGTAAAGCGATGTTTCCTGGACAATGATTAAAAACTTATGATCCAAGGCTTACTTATGGGGCCGTCCATATTATGGGGAGGATACGGAGATATTACCCGTGATCCAGGATTTGCAAGAATGGATGAAAACTCCATGGGAGCTATCCAAAGAGAATTAAATATATGTATAGAATAGGGAAGAATAATATTATTATATTAATGAACATTGCCAAAGTACATAATAATAAAAAAGATGATTCTATAACAAAACGTTTTAGTGTTACCCTATTTTTTCAAATCCGCAAATGTTTAAATTTTGTCAAACTGGAAATGACGTCAGTTTCGCGCGAGGGTTGGGGGGGGTCATTCGGAAATGACGATGGATGATTGTAGGGGGGGTCGAAAATCAGCAAAAATCGATGACGTAATATATGGTCGGTCCCTATGTCTTAAAGCTAACCGCCGCAAAGCTTTAAAGAATTTCGAAGAAGCAAACAATAGGTGACATATGTATTGTTTACGTTAACAATTTAACTAGTGAACACGTGCAAGCAATAAATACCGAAAACTTTTGTTTTGCACACTCTTTCAAAATGACTCATTGACAAACAATTTTATGTTATAGAGGTTGTGGAAACATTTCTTTAAGTTACTGAGGGCCAATACAGAGATTACTTATTTAAGTTACAGAGGTTGCGTATTTTAAGTTATAGAGGTTTTAAGTTACCGAGGTTTGAGTTATCGAGGTTTTACTGTATAGGTATTCCGATTTGTCATAATTATCAGTAGTAGAGGATTTTGAACTCACAACGACGAGGTGTCATATATGAAAGGAACCACAAAACTAAAACGCATCTATGGCACTTCATGTGCCATATTTGGTACATTTAATTGATTCTGATTTCATTAGTTACAGTAATAATTGCACATTGTATTAAATAATAGAATGTACTGAATTTCAAACATAAGTATCTATTTACATTATCATTACTATCTATTACTTATCATAATCCATTACTTGCCAAAATACGACAACTCTTATGACGCCAGTTTCGTTATATAGTTGTTGCAACTTGAAGTGCACCGAGCGAAGTAATTTATACTGTAATATTACAACGCTATAAGACAGTACAAAAAAATGTTCATAAATCATGAATATTAAATCCCTACGATTATTCTGTAAATTTTTATAAATACTTAACATGTCGTTTCCCTGCGACAAAATTTACAGAAAATAGAAAACGACGTGACGTTGTCGATGCCAATAGCACACTAGAAACACACTACGTTGAAGAAACATTTTTTCATGCTTAAACCAAAGATAAAATCTCTTCTACCATAGGTAACGCATTCCCGATAAGGCCAAGAATACATTTTCGGTCATGATTACATGCAAAGTAGGTATGTTAAAGCATGTTTTGAAGATTCTCATTCGAATTCGCGACAGACTGTTAAATGATAAGACAAGTGATACGGACACATGCCAACACATACCCAAGCGAATCGCGAGTAATAAGGGTGTAAGCGATGAGACAGGGTGCTTCGTATTGTAGTGCAGACTGAATGGATCATTTCTAACCTAGATCATTAAAATGCGTTATCGAATAGCCGCACGATCTTCAAAAGAGTAAATATCGCGTTAAAATCTATTCCATATTATTAGGAAAGGTTATGTTGAAAACAAATTTATCGTAATGCTTAAACACGTTGTACAGCCCTCGACATACCCCAACTCTACACCGTCGATGCCGCCACGACGTCGTTTAAGAACGTGTAACTTGACAACAACTCCAATACCAAATCTCGTAATGAGACTGACACCGGAACGACTTTAATGATGCAAAATTCACTCGCACTTGGCCGATTGTATGATATGGTCATAAACGGAATAGAGCCGCATCCACAGACCTATCTGTTGTAAAAACGGCACTGCGACTCAGCGAGTTCCTTCTAAGCTCTGTGGCACCGGGTTTAATAGTTGGCGTGCCCGTTCGTTTGCCTACACAGATGCCAGCCGCCGAGATAACGCCGCTAGAAAACGTTAGAAAGCTCCCGGCTAAAACTGTACCCAGTTTCGCCGTCGCGTGACATAATTTGTAATATTTCATTTACTCGAGAAAACAATAACACTGTAGAGTGCGACTAACAATAAATTTGAATCGTGGTATTTATAAAAATCTCATGTGATTGCTTGTCTGTTTTAACTCCTCGACGTAGCTATTAGCCTATAATTATTAATGAAAAGTTACATGATTTTTTTATTAATAATTATTACTTACCCGTTATTGGTATTTATTTACCGGTAATTAGAAATCGTAGATTACCATTGGAACTCAAAAAGGATAAGCTTAATAGGATTTTCTTAGTAATATTTCTTCGGAAAATTAACCGGGATAAGATCGTCATTATTCATAAGAGTACAAAGCACATGACTGGTCTATCTTAAAACTTAATACAGAACATTTTGACGAATAAATGAAGTATTTTAATTACACGGTCATGGTCATGGTCAGAGGGCGCAAGATACGATACCTTCAATCTAATATACGAAGACTGTGAGAAGACACTCTTCAGCAGCGGGTCGATTAAAACCTGACGCGACTGAAGCTTACAAAGGTGGTTTCATTTCCGCACTTGGCCAAACAACCGTTGTACATAAAGTACTAGACTATTTCCCTTTCATAAACACGAATGTAGCCATAGAGTACATTTTTGACGTGACAACGTCTTATAAATTGGTTTGCCGGGTGACACTTCAAGAAACTGCGTTACGCTCCGACTCATAAATGAGGTGAGAGGCACGCGTCCCTTCCACGCCAAGAGCGAGGAGACAGACATAAAGTGAAGGCACGCGTCCTTCCACTCAGATAGGAACAAGTTAAGTTGTAGTAAACGCTTCATTGTACGCAAATGTATTGCAAGTTATTGTATGTATATTTGTATATAAATACGTATGTATGTATAAAAGTAAAATAAAATTTTGTTAATATGAAATTCAGTGCGAGATTCTTTGTATAAATTAATGTTTTAAATATAATTCTTTGTATAAATAAATGTTTTAAATTATTACTATTATTTCATCCTTCTTCCTACTATACGAATGAATATTCACATTAAAATGATTTTACCACTCAAAGTCGTTGTCACGTAAAACTTTCGCCCGTATACCGACTTTACAGGCAACCAATTTTTTTTTTCAGTTCGATCGTGATTGACTTGACTCATCGTAAATTCAGATCAAATCCCCTAGTCGTCGCCGAGTGCGCGCCGTGCCAAGACGACCGTCGCGTCGTAAGCCTTTATTTACTGGAAAACGGTTTAAAGACTTTAGCCGTGAGCCTCGCGCGATTTATCGCTTCTTCGTTGAAGTACTAACGTTAAGGCGTTCCGGTGCCAGAAGCGAAGGAGACGAACGCGTATGGTATCAATTCGCTGTCTGTCCGTCGATCCGTTTGTCCATACGGCAGGCCTATGTTGAGCCGAACAAAATCAATAGGAAACACCTGATGATACATAATATTTCGCTACTTTGTAAGGCATGAGTGTGGAATAGAAAAATACATGTAGATATAGTGATGTGTGAGAAATTTTTGTGCCTAGATTTGAATACAATGCTATTATATTGCGGTGGTTTGGTCATCTGGATGCTTAATATCAAGGACAATGGATTTAAGAGAGACACAAATATAGAATGGAACAGGCAAGCGAAAGAGCGCGCTAGATCAAATTGACGATATACTAAACGCTAAATTGCAATACCCAAAGTGCAAAGAGCTTGCACGTAACACTACGAGAACGTCAAGCGCAGCAAGAGAAATATGTACGGTTCGTACATCGTGGAGATCTGTCGCCTCTGATGAATGACGAAAGATAAGTGAGCTCTCTACGTTTAAGATTGCAACACGATAATATATAAGCTATTTACTCGCAATTTTTTTTCCGTGTAAATTTTAAACATAACAATACAATATGACAAGACTGGCCGACACCAGTAGATATCACTGCTGAATTAGTGACAACGGTGTGCTACAAATTCTCGTCAAAATATCAGTTATCTTAGAGATAGTAGCATTAGTGACATTAATTTAATGTCACGAATGTCAATATCTTTAAGACTAATTTAGACAACTGCCAGTTGTGAACCTAAAACAACATATTTTGACGTGTTTAGTTTTTAACTTTAATAGTGAACAGTTAATAATTTCAAACGAAGTTTGTAACACATCACTGTAGATTGTGAAATAAAGATAATATATTGTAAATGCAATACATAATGTAATACATCCTGAAATAAACATAGACAGTCGATGGCTCATCCGGCCCTTGAGAGCATCCCATGAGGCAGACTTTAAATATATTAAAAACATATCAACCTTCACACGTCGTCCTGGAGCTTAGCGCATAACCTTCACGTCGCCGACGACGATCGTCCGTCCGGCGAGCGCCCAAACAAAACGTATACGGCCACATTTCAACAATGACGCCCACACGCGCCCCGTTTTCGTGCGCGTCAAACAAAGGCCAACAAAAAGTATTCTTTGTGTAGAAATTGTACGATGCCAAAATTACAAGGAGTTTATTGTGATTATTTAGCGCACGGTCAATACTATACTTCCACAGCACCTGTGTAATTAATTTGCTTACCTACTGATGTATACACCTGCTTCTATTTATTAAAAAAATTTTATATATAGATATACTATTTTTTTTTGGGTTTCAGTTACGAAAATATCGGAATGACAATAAAAAGGATCAGAAAATGCTATTCTTAAACCTAAAAACATGAAGTCGAGGACATCTTGGACACGTCCCTACAGACCCTTTTTAAGTCTCTGGTTAGGATTTGGACACGTCCTTTAGTCGCATATATGTACGTGTTGCTAAGCATATACAGACCTAACCACGCATACCTGGAACGCACGGTCCGTATGCGGTGTTTTAATTGTTTCGTAATTCTATAGTTAGGACAAGGGTATCTTTGAGTTATCCGGTCAAAAGTTTCCCAACTCTATAGTTATGACAAGCATATCTTCGACACATACATTCAAATACTTCCATAGATCTATAGTTAGGACAAGGATATAATTGATTTATCCGCTCAGATATTTCCTAACTATATACAGTTAGGTCGAGGCTAACTTGGACACATCTACTGAAATCCTCCGTAACTCAACGGTTAAAACATGACCATCTTGGACGCCTCCGCACAAATGCCTTCTACCTACATGGTTAGCAAAATTTTATACAGACCTTCAATATTTCAAGAGAATGCTACTCACTGTAAATGAATAAAAATACATCGCTCTAAGATAGCCAGTATCTAATAGCATAAATTCTGCTTACATCGAGAAAGCTAACGTTTATAAAGTATTTATTTTCTGACTTAATATTTTCATATCCTCATACACTTTGAAATTTTCGATATGACACTTCAACATTGATCGTGCAAAGGATATAAATGCAAAAGGTTTAAATTATCCATTACGCACTTACCGACCGTTATGGTATTATTTAATAAGTGAGTAATTTTTGTTCCTGTTATATATATAAATGTATACATGAATATCTCGGAAAAGGGTCCCGAGGACTTCAATGAAAATTTTACTTCAATAAAGGTTTGCTTTTTGAGTTTATACAGATATTTTCTAAACAATTGTATCGAAAAAAAATTCTAAGCACCACTTTATTTAACGCCATTTAAGTAATTAAATTGTTGTTATGTCGATGTTTCTCAACAACAAACAGGAACTAGAAAACAAACTACAGATGGCACTAGATAGTACATTTATTTATATATTTTTCGTTGTAAATTAACATAAATAATTTTTCCACGGCAAGTTATTATACTCCCACGGCAAGTTATTATACTCCCACGGCTAATCGAAAGACGCCCTGCTAAACTCGGTTGCCCAGGTACTACTCTACTATAAATGAATAAAAATGAATACAATTTAATCAACCTTCATATTAAAAAAAAGATGTTATCATTTACACTTTTCTCCGATATTTTAGCTTAAAAGCTTAGTGTCATTATAATTATAAACTTAACGGAGTATAACCTGCATTAAAATATCGACAAATCTAACTGTCGCACGCTTAATTAAAGCCACGAAGACTATAACTGTAGTTTAACATATTATCAGAGCAACGAGTTTGGTAGGTGATGAAAAATTACACGATGCAACGGGAGGCTGCGTGGGCGCACCCGCTCCGCCCACGGGTTCTGAGCGAACAAGAACTGAGACTAAAACTTATCGAAAGCTATAACTCATTCTAATGCAGGTCAATTAGGTGCACAGCTTTATCTGAAGAATTCATACCGACTATAAAAAATCAAAATTGTGAGTGTATAAATGTTCGGCATATATTTTTAGGCAGGCTGGGATTTAAATGAGGAAAATACACAACACACAGAAGTCGCTTTTGCACTGTGAGACTAACGGCGGGCGGAGGGCGGACCAGAACTTCGTTTCCAGAACTCGGGTAAGAGTGTTTCCTCGTCGGCGGTTGAAGGCGGACTCAGCGACAGCCGCGCAGGCGGTCGTAATTCTGCCGTCAACAATCCACCCCGGTCGGGCGTGCGACGACTCACTTCGGTAGGCAGGACCGCCAGGCGCGCAGTTGGTCGTCTCAGCCGTCCATGGGCCGTGCGAATGTCCACCACTCGCACTTGCCCGTCGATCCCTGGGTAGACCCGTTCGACGTGCCCCTCGGCCGTGTTACGTGGTAAGGCGGGGTCGGTGATGACGACCGCGTCTCCGACTTTGATCGGTGGCCTCCCTCTGTCCGCAGCGACGTCTCTGCAGCGTGGGGTATTCTCGCAGCCATCTCTGCCAGAACATCTCTGCGAGCGCCTGGCTCGCTCGCCACTGTTTTCGGGAACATTCTTCAGAGGTGTCGAAATGTCGGCTGCATCGGCCGGCGGCTGACCAACAGGAAATGATTCGGGGTCAGCGCCGTTAGAGTCCTCGGAGGACCGATATGTGTGTGAGCGGTCGAGATTCACAACAAATTCGGCCTAGCAGCAGTGTGTGTAGTACTTCGTCTTTCGGAGCTCTGGTATGCAGTGTGGCGCTCAAAGCCACCTTTATGGACCTGACCAGGCGTTCCCAGCTTCCGCCCATATGCGGGCGTGTGGGGGTATGCGCAGCCATCGTATCGCCCGAGTCGTCGCCTCGTCGGACATTCGCTCTTCTATCTCCAGGCGAGCTCGGGAGAGTTCTGCGGCTGCGCCGAAGTTTGTGCCGTGGTCGCTATATATAGCGTCGGGTTGACCTCGTCTTGCCATAAATCTTCGGCGCCATTATCATGGAGTCGGCGGATGGCGGACGCAACCTCCATATGGACAGCGCGTCGTCAGTCACGTGAATAACGCCGCCCACCTCTTCTCTCGACGTCGCCCGACGGTCACCTCCAGTGGCCGAAGTAGAGTCCCACCTGTGTGGCGGCGAAGGCGAGGCGCCCTCCGGGAGGTCGGCCATCTTCGGCGTGACCGGCGTGCGCGTCGAACTCGACACAGGCGGCAGGCGTTGGCCACTTTCTTCACCGTCGGTCTGGTCTCGTGATCCAGAATCTTTCCCGGATGATGTTTACAACTGCTTCGTGATTGGCGTGGCCCGCTCGCCGGTGATAATGCTCGACGAGCAGGCGGACGGCGTGATCCCGGCCGTCTAATATGATGGGTGTTTCATCAGAAACTTAGGGTCGGCGAGCGGCGTAAGCGGCCGCCCACTCGTAGCCAGTCGTCAGTCAGCATGACGTCCAGCGCCCGTAGACTGCTTCCTCGAGGGTGGCTGCGGCCGCATTTCGCTGAACGCCCTTCTTTGTGATGCCCTGAGCAGTGTCCAGCGTCGATAACATCATCGGCGCCGAACGGCTGCTGTTGTTTCCTCAGCCTGCGGATGAAGTACAGCACCCGGGCGTACGTACGCGCAGGCGGGTCGAGGAGAACCTAGTCACATCTATGACGTCCCCGGTATGAGTGTACTACGTTGATCGATTCCCCTTTCGCTTCGTCGTCGGCTACGCGTTCATCGACGACGTCATTATCGATCGGCCGCGTCTTCGTTCCGTAGAAGAAACGTGGGCCCGTTCAGCCACTCCCAGATCGCAGTCCGCGCGCGTCGCGTCGTCCGGGGTTATCCGCGGAATTCACCCAACGCCACTCGTTACGATCGGGCGCTCGTCGAGTTCAGCGGGCGGTGCGCAGCCGCCCGCGGGTCCGATCTGATCCATCGCAGGACTGAGTCGCACCATAACACCCTACGTTCTGTCGCGATCCCGTGCTCCTTTTGGATATTCGTCGCTGGGCGACAGGTAAAGCGCCGCTTGCAGTTCGAGCCGCGGGATCGACATGACTTTGTTTGGTGCAACTCGTGACTTGCCGGCGACAGGCGCGGAGATGTACCGTGCCGTCGGGTCGTACCGCGCGCCAATAGGCGACGGCGTACGCGTGTTCGCTCGCGTCTCCGAATACGTGGGAGCTCTATCTTGGATGACCTAAGCGCGTAACATCGCGGTATTCGCAGCTGAGATAGCTTCCTCACCTCGTCTAAATAGTCTACCCATTTTGCGTAGTCGCGCTCGAGTAGTACGTCGTCCCATCCTATCCCCGATCTCCAGATTCGTTGCATTAGAATTTTACCCTTTATTGTCACGGGACAGAGACCGAGCGGGTCGAAGATCGACATGATCAGGCTCAAAATTGCCTTTTCGTAGGCTTATTTTTCCCGTTTACAATGTCGCGGGCTTCTTGAATGTGACGTCAACCCTAGACTGTCGCATTCCGGTTCCCATATAAGCCTAGCGCCCGTTCTGTTTTCGTCTTGTGCGGTGACGGTGGCGGCCTCCGCGGACGACTCGCCGACAGGCTTTCTCTTTTAATTCCGGCGCGTTGGTCGCCCACCCCGGATATCGAAGCCCCCGCGCGTGCGCTATGGTGACGTCGCTTATTAATTTGCGGCTTCCGGCACTGAGTCTGTTGAACAGATGAAGTCGTCCACGTAGTGATCCCGTTTCACTGCCATTTCAGCATTTGGGTACTCATCTGAACATGTTTCCGCATTTTGTTGAGTACGTAGATCGCGGACGTCGGCGATGACGACGCGCCAAAATCAGCGAAGTCATCGCGTACTACACGGGGCTCGCTGTCGCGATCGGCACCTCACGAAATAGCTGCGCTCGTTGATCGGGAGCGCAGACACGTACTCGCAGAAACATGTCGGATGTCTGTCCGTGGAGGCTACGCTTCTATTCTAAATCTGAACAGAATCCCTGTCAGACTATTTAACAAATCGGGACCCGAAAGCAAGTAGTCGTTTAGCGACTTCCCCTCGAGCGGCCGCGTCGGACGACTCTCGAATCTTACTTGTTAGGCTTGTTCCGGATTTAACGGCGAAATGTGGGAGAAACAGTCGCGCACTTGCGCTCTATTTTCCAACCTACGCGCGTACCCGTTTTCTATTAATTTTCGATTTGCGCCGTGTACGCCGCGGCGAGCGGGTCGCGGTCCATCTTGTTCTCTATTCGTCAACCGTTTCTGGCTCCATTGTAATTGTCCGGGAATCGCGGGTCATCTTCCTTCAAAGGACCGTCTCCCATTTGTTCTATACGGCGCGTCGTGTCATTCGGGATACGACTCGCTCGTTTCACTTCGGCGTTTTCGCGCTCTCTCTGCCTAACGACTCTATTTCAAAGTGTTCCCTCACGCTAACTCTAAGTCCGCGAGACAATGTATCATTCCGTCGTTCGTTGTCGTCCTACCCCTACCGTGCACCACCCGCGAGACCCGTCAAAGACGCGACTGGCTCACCTGATTTTCCACGCCGGACGTCGCTGCCGGTGATGAGTTCCCAATTGTCCTGGCCGATGAGCAGCGCAGCTGGCGTCACTGAAGCGCCTCTCAGGTGGCATTCAGGTGGTGATGGCTGAGATCTCGTCCGCCGTGAGTGACTGCGACGGCAGATCGAGTCGCGTGATCGTGCGACACTGGATGTCGCGTTCGACACCGTTCGGTCCGCGCACTTTTATTTTATTCGTCGCGAGTTTCGATCACTTATTTGGTGACCGCGCGCCAATAATTTTAACTCGGCCCGGTCCTTTGGCGTTGATATGACTCGCGACACTGTCGTCCAACAACGTCACCGTCGCACCGTCGTCTAACAGCGTGCACTTTTATTTCTATCGGGCCCGGATGGTCACTGGCACAATTTTCAGCGGCGCTTTGACTCACCGGTCCCGATATTCGTCACAGTTTCGCTGACGGCCGATTCGTTCGGTGCGCCGCCCGCAGGTCGCGTCGCTGCCGATGCTCGGATGGAGGCGTATGGTGGCCGCGGTTACACTGCGCAGCCTTTCGCACGGCAGTACGCGCGCGGGTGCGTTTTGTTATGCTTGAAACAGGTTTTCACGTTTTACAAGTCCCATTTCTCATCACTATTTAGCGCCTTAAAGGCGTCACGCGGCTTATGCTCGGACGCTTGCGCTGCCGTCACTTCGGTTTGCGTGTTCACTTTGGGCTTCACGTCGCCGCGGTGCGCGCTCGGCTATCTCGGGTGCGCTCGCGCTTAACTGCAGCGCGGCGGTGGCCGGGCGTAGACGGCGGCTAACTCGGCTTCCCTCTCCAGAAGGTCGGCTAGGTACGATCAGCTTGGCCTCCCGACGACCCTCTTCTCTCATCATCATCCAGTATTCAGCAAATTTATTGCGTAGAAGGTCATTTTCAATATCTCAGGACCGGGTTATGTATGTGGCCTCTTCGTCTATCTCTTGTAGTTTGCGGCCACGCAGTTGCGCGTCGTGATGGCGAAATCGTTAATTTCGACCGCTGTCCGTGCCTCGACATCACTTTCACCTCCTTCAGCTTCGTCGACCAGCTGCGGGCCGACCAAACTTCTTTTCTAGTGCTGCCATGATGTCGGGTTTGAGTTTGCAGCTATTGACAGGTGACGCTTTTTCTGCGGCGGTGCCGCCTTTTCCTGCAGCCAGCCGTCGTAGCCGCTTCAAATTTTCGCCTCGCTTGTACTCATGTCGTCGCGGGCAGTTGTTGTTCATATATCAGCTGTTGTTCCTTTCACTTCTTTATGTTCACGTCTCGCCACTGGGCGGTTGCACTCGGTCCGGCGTTGTTCTGGCGGCGTCGTCCGCCACGCCTTCCGCCGAGGTATCCCGCTTGATTCGCGGCGTTGATGACGTTCACTACCGGTGGTGTGCTCTCGATCCAGGCTTCCGCGACGAGGCAGGTTCCGTTCGGTGGACAGCATGTTCTTCGGCTTCGTCACATTCGGTGGCTGCTTCTATTTCTGCCAAATTCATGGCCAGCCTTTCTTAACCAACTCGCGCCGTATTTCTGCGTCCTGTTTCTGTATCGCAGCGAGCTCCTCCGCGGCCTCATATTCCATACGGAGGCGTGCGGCGGCTCTGCTGGCAGGTTGAGCGCGACGATACGGACGCGGCATGACACCGCGCGCGCCGGAGGACGGGCGATGTCGTTGGCGCTCTTCACTAGCACTGTGATCGATCGTTGCTCCGCCACTCATCGGTATGAGCGCGGCGGGCGCGTCGGGATTCACTGTACGGCGACCGTGGAGGAGATGCGGGCCCGCCGAACGACATAGGGGAGTCGGCGATCGTACTTTCTTCCGCTGTATTGCACTCTCTTAATCGCGTTTTGCTTCTGGTTGATGCCATTTCACTTTATTCACAACACAGTTTTCACAATTTTCCTCACAATCGGATAACTCGAAGGACCAGATTTTTGTTCGGCATATATTTTTAGGCAGGCTGGGATTTAAATGAGGAAAATACACAACACACAAAGTCACTTTTGCCTGTGAGACCGCGGCGGGCGGAGGGCGGACCAGAACTTCGTTTCAGAACTCGGAGTAGAGAGTGTTTCCTCGTCGGCGGTTGAAGGCGGACT
>BGZK01002686.1:0-45719 GCA_005406025.1 Eumeta japonica
TATTCTAATTGATCACCAATTTTAATTCAATAGATGGAACGGTTCTAAGTTATAAAATAACACACAGAGACAGACAGAGAGTAGCCTATAATTTTGCACAATCACATGTTTTGACTCTATACTAATTTTTATCGATATTGGTCACGCCGTTCTTAAATTATAAAAGAACATATACACAGACTGCCAAACACACAGACACACAGTAATCTATCATTTATGCAAGCACATGTTTTTCCAGACCTATTTTTATTAAGTCAGTCACGTCATTCTTAAGTTATAAAAACATATATAATTATAGATAGACGAATAGACAAACAGTAGCCTATCATTTGCGCGATCACATGTTCTAACGGTAAGCGATTTTCAATAAGATCGATTAAATCTTTTCAATTCATAAAAGATGATACAGACAGACGGACTGAGACAGTAGCTATTATTTGCGCAATCATATGTTCAGACTGTACATTAATTATCTACACAGATTGGTCGAATCATTTTAAGTTATAACAAAAACATACAGGTAAACCGAGATACAGACAGACAGACAAACTAACAGTATTCTATCATTTACGCAATCACATGTTCAGGTAATAACAAAACATAAAGGTACACAAACAGACAGATTACTGTATAACAATTTTCGTCACAATCGGTCAAACTGTTCGTTAATTATAATAAGACATACAGACCGACGCTACAGATTTATGTAGTAGTATAAATTTAGTCGTAAAATACGGAGAACAGCCAAAGAAAATAAATAGGAAAAAAAACAATTATTATAAAGGCAAAAACTTCAAAAATAAATATACCATAACATTTTTTGACGTTATAAATATAAAACTCTCACAAAATTGTGAAGCAAACCCCAAAAATATACATTAGTCCTATTTTAATATTATAGTTTTAATAATTATTATTTTCAATATAGCAATATAAAACAATCATAAAATACTCGAAATATAAACAAGAAAATTATTTTCATTCAGGCAAAGTCGGAGTAGTTTGGAGTCAATATTGAAATTCATTCTACTAAAATTAATCAAAATAATAACAATTATTAAGAAACTTATCTAGTTGTTACCTGTGAAAAGTGAAATGGCACTGAACCCTTGAAATGTTCACGCTTGACCAGTTGTCTCAAAGCATGCGTTACATAGAATGGGCTCAAAGTATGCGTTTGATATAAACATACTTTGGGACAGTCCCCAAAGTATACAGATGTCCCTGAAGCATGCGATCTATCGAAAAACTGTCCTTGAAGTATGCGCTTCACATATATATATATATATATATATATATATATATATATATATATATATATATATATATATATATATTAAAATATTTTTTAATTACTATTCTTTCGTAAGACAGTTTCCTCTCAAGAAGAACGAGCAACAAACTTGAGGAAAGCTCTTTTCAAACCAATTATATAGAAGTACAATCACATATAAACTATTGCAGGAAAAGCAATACTATTTTGTGCAGTGTTTGCTTAATAATGCTTTAAATTTGTATAAGGGTAATTTATGTATATCGTCAGGAATCTTACCGAACGTGCGCACACAGAGCCCCCTAAATGAATTCGTGACCCTGTGCAGTCGACTAACATGTAAACACTTTTTATTTCTACTCTAGAAATTATGTCTATCACTATTTTTCTTTTCTTCTTCTTTCTTTTCATGGAGAAGGTTTTTACATTATAACTGCTAGCATTTGTCTCCGAGTTCGTCTGCGTATTTGTACTATTGAAAGGAACCACTATTCACTTTCTAAAAGTTATTTTATTCATATAAGCTTACTTTGGTTCGGTTTCGTATAAAACTCAATCGAAATTGAAAGCGAAACGGGGCGCAGAATTGAAAGCTGGAATCGATGTTGAAATTGAATGTAATACCGTGTTTAGAATCAAAAACGTGATCAGGGTCGAGTCAGAAAGAGTACTGGAATCAGAATTGAAACGAAAACGAGATTGAAATTGACAGAAAAACCGATTCATATTAAAGAGGAAGAAATAATATTTAACGTACGTACGGGCGAAGCCCCGGACGGAAAACTAGTTTGACACGATTTTGTACTTATATTTGTAATATCGACAACACTTTATTGAATTTCCCCAAACACGACAATATTCTCGACACGTGTAATCTCCAAAGAGGAAAATTGAATTTACTCCTGACATACATTATAATAACGAAAACGATCAACTGTTCGAGCGTGAATGTTCGTAGAGAGTTAATTTTATTTTCCGGACAAAAACACTTTTCAGGACAAAGATTTTCATGCACGGCATTCAATTTTAGATCCACACGATCGCCGAGTTCGACAATGCTGCGAAATTGAATAGAGAAAATTCATTTTTCTTTTGATGGGAAGACTTAAAATTTGGCTTGTGCAAAGGTTATTCTCAGCGTAATAAAGTGAAAAATACTGAATACTAGCTGGCCTGGCAGACGTTGTTCTGCCCATTATCGTGGTTGGCTTGCCCATATATTTGATGTCCGGAACTCCGTCAGAATGGATATATAACGAATTTTTTCAACTTTTGTATATCGATCGATATCAATTCTTAATTTCAGTCCCGTTTTAAGTTCTGATGCTGTTCCCGTTCTCGATTCTATTCTCGTCCCTCTTTCAATTCTAATTCCGCTACCAATCACTGTTCCGATTTGGACGAAGCCCAGGGCAAACAATACCTTCATCTTTTGTATTTCGATCTCTATTGGGCTCTCGATTCTGATCTCGATCCTACACTCAATTTTGACTACTATCTTGTCTTTAATTTTGGTCTCGGCCCTGGCTCTAGATTCTGTTCCTAGTCCGGATTTTAATTTCGTTACCGCTACCAGTATAAATCTTAAAGTATAGTAATGATTTTAAATTTAATGTGGTACGATATGAAAACCGATACTTTTGTCAATTCGTCTTATACCAATTGAGTGGCTGGGTCTACGGAAATTGAAATTTGTGTTTGTGTTTATTTTTGGATGATATACCTAAAAAAATTAATACAAAAAGTTCTTCAAAAAGAAATTAAAAAGTACTTGACAACTACAATGCCTATAAAAATATGTACTATCCTATATTGCAAGTTGGCCAAATTACATATAGTGCAACATTTTATTGAATTCCGTTGAGTGGTGTCGAAGCTTAGCGTAAATGAACATCGTGACATGATATTTATATATATATATATATATGTGTGTGTGTGTGTGTGTGTGTGTGTGTGTGTGTGTGTGTGTGTGTGTGTGTGTGTAGATAATATAGCCGTTACCCGTCCGCTGCACTGAGCGTAAACTAATATTCAATAATAATTGTTTCTTTTTGTGATTCAGATATGCCCGTGGTTTCACTCGCATGTGCATAATATAAATCCCTTCATTTTTAATATTAGCGTTATTTCAGCTCCCGATCACGATCCTGTTATCGATGTCAATTCTGGATCCATAGTCAGGTCCGATCTTGGTCTCGCTATTCCAATAGCGGTCTTGATGAAAATTTTAGTCCTTCTTGTCCTTGAATGTTAGTAGCAATAGAATACCATTTTTACTGGTATTTATATGTTTTTTTTTTACATAAAAGGTAATCGTACATCCATTCAAGCATACTTTTTCATCAAACGATAAAGTTTATGCAAATTTAGCCAAACTCGCTTACTATAGGTTCTGTCATGTCATCGGAGGTGGCGTTGCATATGAAACATGTATGAGAAAACGATTTTTTTCACTTTTTTTTTATTATTTTATACTTTTAATTAGTTATTCTACCATTCGAAGCGGAGACAAACAGAACAAACCATAAATCACAAAAATCTATGCAGCCGTTCCCGAATTTATAAATGGTGTAACCAATACGACTTTGTGTATATAGATTTTGGATGGTGAAACATGAAAACGTTTCATGTGGAAATTCACGCGAAACAAATTTATTGATTAATAAATACTAGAAACTATATTTATATACCAAATGAATCAAACTCCTTTTTATAATTTTGGGAACTTTGGAAATTACATGATATAGAAAAACACTTTTACATTATGTAACTAAAAACTACCTTCTATTCCTTTCGGAGTAATATGTCGTGTAGTTGATTTTTTTCAATAAATCTAAATTTAACATTAACTTCGTGCATGGTCCTTCTTTTACAGTGCTCTCAAATTTTGTGTGCTTTTATCCTCAAACCAAGAAAAACATAAATTAATATAATAATAATCTCAATTTTCTTAATAAAAATGGTAGCATCAATAATTACTGTTAAACTTACATGCAGCATACATTCTCCCAACTAGAAAAACAAATATAAGATAACTTTGTAAACGCCAACTTTTCAACTTTCAACTGAAATTTTCTATGGACAAATACGTTTCTGCCAATCTCGAATTTTTTATGACAACCCGAAAGCTAGAATTGCTTACAAAATTAATACCGGCAGGCAGTATTTTCATCTTCAGTATAAGTTCTTGAATTCTAATTATATGAAATAAGAATTTTAAGCTCGTCACGGATAAGACAACACCTGTGACTTCCGGTTAACTGGGGTCGGCCGTGGGCGTACCACAACAGTCCTTTTTATTCTAGACTGTGGAGCTTCACTGGGACTACTAGCGGCCGTTGTCACTAATGAAATGACAGCGTCCGATGAATCGTAGTTCTCTCTGAGGGAAACAGTGAATAGCTTAATCGTGTCCGTTCTGGGCGTGAATTAGAAAAACCGGCCAAGTGCGAGTCGGAGTCGCGCAGCAAGGAGCAAGGGTTCCGGACCACCACACGATATATTTGCGTTCTAGATAGCGTTAACTTTAGAATATTTCTTATAAAATTGAGTTGTAAATTGTGAGTAGGATATTTGTCCTACTCGTTTGTACATACGAGTAGGACAAAGGAGTGGGACACATAACTTTTACAATCACCTGTTCTTTATAGGACTGTCCTTGTCGCGTAACGTAATGAATGAATAAGTAAGCGAATGACCCTTGTCTTATTTTGTGTACGGGACGGGGCGTCTTTTTAGACCCGCAAAACGTGCGCCACGACATCCCGCAACCGGACTGCGAGGTAATGATGTGAATAAATCATCAGGTATAACTTACCCAGGACGCTGATGTTGTTCACGATTATACTATACGCTATAGAAGTGCAATTCGAGCATTGTAAATATTTTTTTACATTCTAGACACTGGTACAAAATGTACGTGAAAACTGATTTAATAAGTAATTAAATAACGAAGCCCCCATTCACACGTTGTTCGGCAAAAGAAATGCCCTTATCGACTCGTTTTTGCTTGTGGACTTGTACAAAACATCTAATTGGAAAGCACATAGTTTTATAGGTTTCGAAATGCGTTCAAGACCATTAGAGCGTTGCCTGACGATTTTTCACCTATTCTGTTTTTGACAATAAGAAATCTGTTGTGGCGTTTTCTATGCACTCCCTGTAAACTAAAAGCATTTCGATGCATTTTTTAGTTATAAAACTCCTAGTATAAGACGTAACTAAAATTTATAATATCTTTATTTAAAGAAAACATTTCTAGTTTACACTTATTTATAATTTAAATTGCGCGTTTAAGTTATTTTTTTACTTATTAAAAGCTAATTAACTAGTCTATGTTATTAAATTACTGCATCCGAAGACGGTCATACGGAAGCTAAATCAAACAGAATACGTAGAGAGCACTGAAAATTTCTAGAATGATAAAAAAATATTATTATGAATCGTCAAAAATGAATTTATTGTTTCAAAATATTCTCCGTTAGCATAAGCGCACTTTTTCATACCAATAAACCTATTTTGAAAATATTTATGCCACTCTTCCCTGGTGACCTCGGAAACATATTTTTAATACCCTTCAACAACCTTTTCTTGTGATGAAAATCCTTGACCTCGTAATTGGTTCTTAATTTTTGCGAACCCGAAAAAATCGCAAGGTGCCAGGTAGAGACTACATCTCCTTCAAAAATGTATTTGTCTGTTTGGTCATGTGAGAACTGGTATTGTGGTGCAAGACGATGCGACGTTTACGGTTATTTTTATGGAATTCGTCAATAACTTCCGGCAAAAAGGTCGTGTGCCAATCTTTATTCACGGTACAATTCTGCAAAACAACAGCAGCCACGTGTCCAGTTTTATTAAAGAAAGAAGCAATCATCTGCTTAGAGTCAATTCTCTCGCGCACCACTTTGGTTAGTTTCGGCTCGTCTCGATAGACCTATATAGTCGATTGCAACTTGGTTTTGAGGTCGTAGTGATAACTCCATCTTTCGTCTCTTGTAACTACGTCCCACACCAAATTTGATGCCTCTTCCTTGAATCTGATAAGCATGGCATCTCAACTGCCTAAGAATGCCCGAATTTCATGGAAGGTCACATGCCTGTCCATTTCGGTCTTACGGCGCACATCGTCGATGATTTTGTTGTTCACAACGTGGACGAACGACCATCACGAAATTCGTCACTGAGATTGATACGACCGCGCTTGAATTCTGGAAATCAGTTGTAAATAATCGTCTTGTACGGTGCTTCATCGCCAAAAGCAGTTTGAAGCCAAACGAGGCTCTGATAAGCTTTCAAATTCCACTTAAATCATAGATTACTACGAAATTACTACGAAAATTACTAAAAAAATACTACGAATATTTTCACGACTTAAATCTATTAAATCCATAGTGATGAAGAGACGCAATTTTTATGATGACGCTACAATTTAATATCAATTGACAGTTAGATGAAATAAACTGTATTCTACAGCCAAAGAGTTCCATTTTCAAAGCCAGTAATTATTTTTTACATACTGTTTATGTGAATGGCCAGTTTCAGAAACTTATAATGCGCTCCGTGTGTAAAAGAGAGCGTAAAAAAGGTATAACATTTTTTCCACCTTTGTGTATTGGCTGATTTTCTCTTTGACTGTACCGTGTCAACCCCGCCGTTGCTTTAATGCCTTTTGCAAAACAAAGCCGCTCTTTCACTGTAAACAAATCCAGAAGCAGGTACCCCTCAGGGAATATTAAGCTTCGACGCACTGCAGACAAAAAACTGGCCAAGAGCATGTCGGACTATGCTCATTATAGGGTTCCGAAGCCATTATTAAGGATATGGACTACTTATGAAAAAGCCCTTTAGTCGCCTGTAACTAGAAAAACAAGTAGGTATGTCGACTATTACTATTAAACTAGTGTAAACAAAGTGCATCAACAAAAGAGCATATCTTTATGGTACTTACGTCCTTCTGTTGAGAAGCGCAGTTTTTCGAAAATAACTCGAAAACAGTATATCCCACCATATTACAAATAATTTTCATTTAAATAATTTATTAAGCGTTACCTTCGTTATTTTTTTCATATTTTTTGGAGATACGTTTTAGAAAATAATGGAGGGGGCGTAATTTCTGAAAATTTCGGTGCGATTATTTCCGAAATTATTCATGTAATTAGAAAAATTGCTTTGAAATCTCAGTGTTTTTAAAAGAACTGACGAAATATGTACCATTGTTGATGTTTGCTCAAAAAAATTTTTTCATCTTGTGTTAAATGTATGTAGCATCCCCCTAGAAATAATCATTTTTGTTATTTAACTACCAAATTAAGTAGTGGCTTATACAAGACACCTATACTACAAATTTCATCAATGTTCCTTCTTTAGTTTTTTGAATAAAATGCTGTAACATACGGACTGGTTGACGGACGGACATGACGGAACTATAAGGGTTCCGTTTTTACCATTACGGCTCGGAACCCTAAGAATGACAATTTACAGAGTGAAAAAAATTTTTGTTGTTATAATTTTTGTTCATTTTTATAAAGGCTCTTTTTTCTTAATAAATGCCCAAAAGTTGTTTACCCCCTATGCACTAATAAGAAAAAAATTGTGCGTTGTTATTATTTGTTGTTTAACTTTAGAAATTGGCACTATAATTATATAAAGTTTGAAACTGACACACGCAAGCGTAATGTCTACATATTACCGACAGACCGAAAAAAAAGCGTTATAACGTTATAAATAAAAACACGTATGTCTTGAAAATTTTAACCGAGTACCTATTACAGTTCAAATGACACAGAGTGTTAGAGATAGGACAGACAGATAAATGGACGGACGGCAGGTGAAATAGATTTAGTGATAGTATCACGTCGGTGCTCTTTACAAGTAACACTTAAAAAAAATTACAGATCACCAAAGCTCGAATTCGTATCCTCTTGATTTGAAGAAGTTTCCGAATCTTAAATTAGTATTTGCAAATAATATACGATATAGTCGTAAACATTAAGTTAATATATATATATAATTCCAAATGCAAGTACTACTCAAGTCGGAAGGCTACTACAATATTTGTGTAAATTCTAACTTATAAATCATCTATTCTAGCTCGATTTCTAGTTTGTCCATATTCCTACCGTCCGCTGTATACTAATTGCCAAGGTGTTTACGTGTGTCTGTATTTCTCATTAGGCTAATATGACACTTTAATACTATTCAACGCTAAAATGCATTGAGGAAGACCAACAAAGCTTACTGAATCATAAATGCATACAATACCAACAATTAAGTTGCACATAACGCATTCAGGGTTTGTTATTTCGTTACGTAGTGATATTTATAACGTAATAACCTTGAATACTTTAAGATCCTTGTTTCTAAAACATATTTAAGTAAAATTAACAATTAATCAATGAGATATGCGAATTATTTTTTATAGCAAGCGCTTACAACCATCAGTCTTCGAAATGAGACATTCGATTTTTCTTTGTAAATACTCCCCAAGAAGCTTACGGAGGCTGAATCTGCTAACAAATATTGTCTTTCGTGTTTGTCGTGTTTTTTCAGATGCCAATGTTCACGGCCCTAACTGATGTCTGTCGCTGTTTGTATTGTTATATACTTTATTATAGACTTTGTTTGTTTTAGGCTCAAGAGCAGACCGAAGGTTGACCCCGACGACAACACGTGCCGCAGTAAAAGAGACGAAATCGGTGAGTCAATAAAATTGGATCTATTCGCAACTTATTCATGTCAATATCGTCTACTGTGATTCTATTATTTACACTTAAGCACACACACATGCACGCGCAAGACAAGCTTGCGCGTCCACGTGCAAGCATTTCTGTGCACGAACTAAGTCAAATAGTCCAGTCGTTTTAGCCTACCGCCTGCAGCATTGATTTGCATGAACGAAAGCCACGCGACGTCTGATCGCTGATGATGATAACTATAATATGGCTTTTATAAATTTTCTTTATTAAAGTTACGTGCCTAATTGGTATCAATTCGATCCTATCCCTAAGCCTACTCCGTCTCTCCGTCTAACCTTTAATATTCTTGAAGATTCATATAATTTAAACCTTAATAGGTAGCCAGTTAATACATTCACAGAATATGTGTTGTATGTATTATGGAGATTATCTCAACCAACAATGATAAGAGAGTACAAGAAAAGTATTTTGATATTTTTTCTTTATTCGTTTGTCGTAAGAACTCTAAAGTAAAACAACGGTCAAGGAAAACCAGCCAAGTGCATAATAGGCTCACGCTGAGGATCTCGACTTAAATGAGAAAAGACACACACTTTTTTAATAAATATTTTTGATTATGAATGTTTTTTACTACGTGAAATATGTTAAACGTCAACATGTTAAAAACCGTGTTAATTCTTGAATAAAGATCCTAAAAATATGAACGACAGCTCATTCGATTCGGAATCGAATGAGCTATCTCTAGGTAAAATATTTTCAAAGGTATTTATTTTTTCATAATATAACTCGAAAACTATAAACATTTAAAAAACTTTGAGAAAGATCATTAAAGAAAAGGAAATTTTCAATAAAAACTTCCAGGTTCTGGAACACTATGCCCATTATTTATAATTTTAATTTAACTCTGAAAATAGGCGCGTCGCCGCTGAACAGAGAGTGCGATAGAAAATATAATGTTTTTTTACTATTACACATTAATTTAAAAACTTAAAAAAATCACGGTGTCATCTGAACACCTCAAGAAATATAGTCTGGTTAATAAAAAGCTTAAACTTAATTTTTCAAAAAGTTACATAATTGTTAATTAACTAAAAAGTCACATAAAACATTAAATAAGTGACCTATATTTTTTTGTACTTCATGGAGCCCTTGTTAAATATATAATTAATAAGATTACATGATAAAAGTTTATATAAAGATTTTATTTCATTTATAAGATATATTTGAAGTTGAAAAATAACGATTAATTTATCCTTTTGCAATTTTTTATGTGCAGTAAAATCCTTAAAAACATTTCTTCTAGAGGTCATTCCGAACAAATGAGCCATCGCTCATATTTTTAGGACCTTTATCAAAAATTAACACGATTTTCAAAATGGTAACTAGATTAACAGTAATATAACACAAAATTAATGCGATACAGTCATGGTATGACCAACTTGGCTGTAGCAGAACAATACACCGGCGATACTGGTTAAATACTACACTCTCTTAGAATGCAGGCGTAAAGTAACAACTTGCACTGTTGTGTTTCGTCCAGTAAGTGAAAAATCTAATGGCCCAATGCCCCCTCCAACGGTCCGCTCCTCTGTCGATCGCATCGGTGACTCCTTTCGGGTTGGGAGCGTCCATGGGCAGCGACGATCACCTACTCTCTGACGATTAGCATGTGCGTTTGCCTCTTAGAAATGTTATAAAAAAGTGGTACCAGTGAACCCTCGGTAAACGAATTCAACTAGCTTTTGCTTAAACAAATGCCAATCACAAGTCACTTTTCTTATCTATCTTTGATCTCGTTAGCCGATTCGACGCTATACCTTTCCGTACATGATTAGTTTAAAATTTCATTGTCTCAAAATTGCAAATGATCAAATATAAATTCAAAGATTTAAGACCAATGAATACGTTTTCAACTTTTTTAATAACACAAGCTAAAGTTATTTCTCCATAGCAATGTAGTGATAATGAAAAATTCTACATCTTTCAAATAGTTATGTGTAACTAAACTCCATTAAATGTTGAACCTTTCTATATGACATTCAAAGAGCAAATGGGTACGCAAGCCCGAAGAGAGTGGGTGATCACCGCCGCCCTACGAGCCCTGTAGACTCTACAACAACACAAGGAGAGCCGTTACTGTGTTCCCGGCCTTTTAGAAACGAACAGGATATCTGATGAAGGGTAGAATGTGTCACGGGAACTTTCATTAAAGAATAGGATGCGAAATGGAGGAGGGACTGAACTTTCACTCACTGGACAAAACGCAACTTTTAAGCCCACACAATATGCCTTGTAATGGAAAAATTATTATCGATTGGTGTTCTGATGATATGATAATACATAAAGACTTGTAATAAGGATAATGACCTGTTATATATGACAGGTCTTTATGTACCCCAAAATGTATTTATTATGCCGTCAATCAGCTCGCCTCAGTCAACTATTATACGTTGAATATAAATCATCCCGACTTAGTTCTCAATTTTGTTATCGTTCAAAGAATACACGTTTTATATTCATAGTATACTAGCGAATGTGTTTTTAACATTATACTCTAAGCGAAAACAACTTCCACGTAACGGTTTTCTTGCATAATGTGTATTTACGATGAGCAGAGAACACGGAGCCGGCGCCCCCTCGCGCCGCCGTCGAGAAGCCGTTCCTGCTCTCCGACGGAAGGTGAGTAATCTCTTGTATATTACATGTATACAACGCAACTTCTCGAACATTCATTAGTTTACGTGTATAATTATTTGTCCTCATTATAAACAACCGTTTGGTGTCGCTTGCCAAAGATGAATGGTTTCTAACAACGATCGCTTATCATTATTTTATGATTGTTTTGTTTATCTCATAATTAGTGCCTCTTCTACGTCTTCCTACTAATTCCGTTTTTTAAACACGGTTTTATAGGTTAGTCTCAAACTCAAAATTCAATTTTACAGTATTTTTTTTTTGTTTTAAACTTATTTAAAACTAAGTCATGTAAGAGGCGCTAAATGTGGTATGTAATTGAAATAAATATTTACAAACATTTACAAACAAAGCCTAAAATCATCTCTACTATGTAGGAGCAATAATGAAATATTTCAATAAGGCGTTTTTTAAAACAAAAAATACATAAATAGTAAACCTAATGGATGACTTTGAAGAGTTTAAAAATGTAAAATCATCCTGTGAATAGAAAACAGAAACAGAAGTATACATATAATGTTTATAAAATACTACGGTCTTAATATCAATATACACCCAATAAATTTCTCGCAAGACTTAGAGAGAAGAGAAAGTTGCCACGTCCTTTAGAACGATATATCACTTTTGTACTAACTACGCCAACTAGTAAGTGATATAGAATACTCTTTAAAGAAAACCGTGCTAATAGAGAATAAGAGCAGAAGAAGGCACGTGACGAATTAAGAGAACTTTGTCAAGGTTCTCGTAACAAAAATGTAATTACACACAAGGTTCTGAATGGATTCATAAAAACAGACCAAGTACTAAATGATCATTACGACAATTCACCACGCCAATTGTGGATATAAGTTTCCTACAAATATCGCATATCAAGAAAACATTATTTTATTATATAAATATTTACACAGACGGAATTACTACGAAACTCTACATTGTAAATGGCTTAATACGGACTTAACCGTTATCTTTTTTTTTTTGGTAATATTTTGGCCCGCTCCCTGTCCGTTCATATGTCAAAAAAGAAAAATTCTAAGGGACAAATCCAAAATTAAATAATCTGGATTGACTTTCACCTTGTTTGAGAACTTAGACCTTCTATACCGTCCCTCATTATTTTAATTCAATTATCATTGTTCTCCATCAGTGAATATAACTTTTAATATCGGAACCTTTCGTTTTAATATTGTCCAAAATATATATTATCTATAAAGGCTAAAATATTGTTAGTCTTTCCTAATAGCGTGAGACATTTTTTCCGAATAGTAACTATTGCTTTCCCTTTTAAAGGGACTTCAAAAAGAAGGAAGTTCTCAATTTAATTGTTTTTTATATTTGTTACCTCAGAAGTCCGTCATTTACTAATTGATATGGAAAATTTTTTTATTTCAAATGATATATTGCCTGATTGCTTATTTGATTGACATTTAGATCTTCCTGATTTTTCATAAGGTTCATGAAAAATTGAGGGACATCGATTATATATATATATATATATATATATATATGTGTGTGTGTGTGTGTGTGTGTGTGTGTGTGTGTGTGTGTGTGTGTGTGTGTGTGTGTGTGTGTGTGTGTGTGTGTGTGTGTGTGTGTGTGCATGTGTGTGTGCATGGGCGTGCGCGTCTGCGTGTGTATGTGTGTGTGGGTGTGTAAGTATATAGCGATTTTGTTTTCAGCTATAACTCAAGCATTTGCATTTAAGATAGTTAATTTTGACAGAGCAAAATTAAATAAATGATTCTGACGAAAATAGTGCCATGGAACCGATCTGATAATGCAGCCAGAAGGGTAAGCACCGGTTCTCCATAAAAAAATAATGTAATGATGTACAAACTGGCTATAAATTATTTTAATTGTAATACTACATTTTCATATTAAGCTACTTGAGTCTTACGACATATGTGGCCTTCATTGTTAGAAGACAGATTTCGTAATCTCGTTATTTTCTTCAAAGACTTCAAAGATCTATTGTCGTGCGATCTGTGTCTGATACATATTTACGATTGTCTCAAACCATGAGTATAGTTGGTAGAAGACCGCGTCTGGTATATCTCTAACTGGCACCAACTTCAAAAACCACAAATTAATTGATTATTTTAAGATTTTTGAAGGCGGCTTATATTTTTTTGGTGTAAAACTTCTCTAGCCGAGACTTGAGAGTAGCTCAGATCTTTTTCAAACGGAAGTAACAGTTTTCGGACGGAAGTTCTCTTCATTACCAACCTAACATATTATATATGTATTTGTATGCATGCGTTGCTAACACTGCGGATATATAACTGCTGTATAATTAGACATTATTTACATGAATAGCGTAAAACTGGAACAAAATATTATAACCCTGCATTTTGTTGCGACTTAATCTTTGTGATTACAGTGCTTATTTTAATTGACAATTGTTATGTGAAAATTGTATAAAAGGACAAGTGTATTAAAAAAAATACTTTTAAAACGTTAAAAACAAGTGTTGTTAAAAATTTATATGACTGATTCGAAGGAAAATTTTATTTCTTCATCGGTAAATAAACGCAAAAATCAGCAAACTAATTATGACCCGTGGTCTTAAATAACGTAAGTTTATAAGTACTAAAATTAAAAATCTAATCAATATTAATTATAATTTCTTCATACCAAAATTAAAAACCTGATCTATAAAATTTATAATTTCATTATTAAGATAATATTATACTATAATTTTAAAAAATCTTTTCTAAATTTCTTACTAAAGGTAGACAAAACATTGACAATTGATGCATCAAATAGCAGCATAGATTTTTCAATCATACGTAAATGATTCGTCATTAACTGAAATAACTAACCATAATTGGAATTTTATATGTAAGTTTATGTACAATTTAATACTATAACTACAGTTTACATTTATAAAAATGTTTTAATAGATTCAAGGGCTCTCACAAGTACGGGAAGGTCTAAATTGCATTATCAAAGAAAAAAAATTTATAAAACGACATATTTATTTAATGATTAATCTTTTTGGTGTTATTTGTCATAAAAGTCAAAGAAGTTTTACTTCGACCGCGCGTAAAGGTTACACAAACACGATCTTACAAAAAAGAAAAAGATGTCTAGGATTTAAAATAAACATTTTCCATTTAAACCCAATATCACTAAAGGTGATAATAAACCGAATTATTGAACATGACAATAATTGTTGGAACTTGAAATTTACTCAATCGATCATTGTATTTGCATACTAAAAATCAATTGAGGTATTAAAAATTGTTATTATAATTTTAGAATTATTCTAACTCCATGATGCTTTAGATTATGAAATATCTTCATATTAGAATTTTTTTCGCGTCATCAGCTTCTGACAACTTCTAGAATTTTGAACCATTTTGAAATGTTCGTCATGCCATCCCGCCGACACCGCGCCTAATGCGTTTGTAGGATCGTTTTATACTGTGTCTTAAACAACAATTTTAGTTTAAGGTTTAAAGTTTAAAAATAAGACATGGTACTTTTACATACTGCTTATCTATTATGACAATCTGGAAGTTTCTAGAAACATCGTAGTAATATAGTATCGCAGAAATTAGTTTGTTATTCGACACCAAATCAGATATACGATAATGCTATTGCCGTAGGTGATTCTCGTTCATACAAGCAATTACGTCAAAAGCCGGACACAATACGAATATGTAATGAAATAAGCAAACGTTTATACGGAAAAATATGCAAAATTATAGCCTGACGTTTACTGAGTTGAACGCCGCTCGTCTCGCGTTTGCATGCGAAAAATCTGCTTGCCTTCTGCTATTGAATGCGGACGCGAGTCATATTGCGAGGTGATGAGGCTGTAATTAGTAAAACAATAAAAAATTGTACTCTAAACATGGTCATTGATCTTGAATTCTACTGTATGTCTGAAAGGTGGAAATGGATCCTGTGTGAGTGTGATACGTGTTTGCATCTGTCTGTCGAAATATTGTGCGCACGATTTAAATTTTTCACATGAAGTTAGTAATCAAGTAACAAATTCTGTCGTTTAACTGATTCACAAGTGTTTATAATAATTTTTTGTCCATAAATAAACATTGAAATATGGTATTTAATGATGGAAAATTTTAAGACGGAAATCTGGAGATGGAAATGAAAAATCCGGAAATATAGGAAATGATCATTTGGAGTTTTCGATATAGAATATTTGCTTTATACAGTAAAATGGAGAAATTAAAAATAATTTTTATCGAGTTCGCTATTAAAATGTACCTATTTGTACATTTTTTTTACTTTTATTTAATACTTCAATATTGCTATTTCTCAGCTTAGGGGCCATTCATTACTTACGTAAAGGTCCCGACGGCAAAGGGGGGGGTTAAAACATCTACATGCCCTTTTCTCGGGGGAAGAGGGGTAAAGCCATTTTAGTAAAAAAAAAAGCAAAGGGTAAAAAATATTTTATAAGTCGGAATGTGCGTTTTCTAACGTAGAATGATGGATATTTGAGAACAAAGCTTTAGGTAAAACAATTATGATCTATTTTTTTTCTTTTCTTTTTTAACATACAATTTTATTTGTACACATTTTTATTTTCTAAATTTTTATTGCTTTTAAGTTTTCAAAATTGTTTTTAGGTTTTATTGTCTCCATTTTCACAAATTTTAAAGCTTATAAATAAGAATTATACTACGTTTTTCCATATATTAAACTCTTTTTAATTATTAAAAAAATAATGATAATAAAAGCACAGCAAGGATTCGCTGTGCTGTACGATTTATCCTACAACTGGCGGGGAAGATACAGAGTGGCCAGAGGAAAGGGAAATGCCAACGGATTTGCCAGATGGAGTGTCATCTACCGCTACGTCCGATGAGATACCAATCGTCTCAATTGAACAGAATCGGCTTGTCAACCCATTCCATCCTGACAACGATTGATATTCTGAACTGAACTGATTTTTATTGTTTATTTTTTTTTAATATGAAGATTATTTCTACTCTATTTGTTCCTCATTTTGCCCAAAGTATTATCTGTTTGAATTTTGTTTAACTGGTTTGTTTTTTTCATTCCACGATTATTTCTAAACTTACTTTTGATTATAATACAGATTTTCCCAAGACTAGTCAATTATCTTATAGTGATATAAACATGATCAAATTTAATAATAATATAATGGTGCAATCTAAATTATCTTTTATTAAATAAAAATCTTTGATTTACATTAATTCAAGGGTTTTAGTACAATTGATCTTTTTCTAAAACTAGATACAATTTTAAAAGAGAAGGCGGAGGGAGAGCGCAAAAAAAATCTTATGTGCTCTTATTTGGGAGTAGAGGGATCTAAAATGGCCAAAATTGCCCTAACATTATTAATAAATGACCCCTTATTTATAAACATCACACTTTCAAAATCGAAAAAATAAATAGATTACATTGTAATATGTAAGGAGGAAATTATAAGAAAGTTATCAGATTTATAAAACCTTCGATAATTTATTTTTTACAATACAATAAGAATTGTATAATATGAAACTGGCCACTGCGTGTAATTTTATATTTCTATATATTATATCTCTATAATAATCTGACCATTTTATTTTTATTTGCGTTTGACTGTCCTTACGATGAGCGGAATACGTGATAATTTCCGCCGTGAGAAACATTATTGTGACTTTACTATACCGATTGTATCTCATAGCAAAAGTTGTATCAAAACATGCCACTTTCATAAAGAATAATGTAGATAAAGAATAATCAATGTGGAGCACTCGTGACATGATTCCGACTAGCATTTCTCATATCTATATCACCATTTGCCACTTTTGCAGAGTAAACCCCGATAAATTTCTGTATGAATTATTTACATTGTATCTATAAGGAAAAACGGGAAAATATTTAAATATTAATATCAATTCATATCGTGACTTGATATTTTCTTATATGCTTTTCTAGTTTTAAAAATCAGTTCCGGCTCTTTCTGTATAACATTTTTTTTTGAGGTGGCGTTGAGCAGATGCTAAAACTTAAAATAAAAACATTACTGACCACAACGTAAAATAAATAATTCTAATGAATACCTCAAAAGGAATAAAACGACTATCGATACAGTCTGCTTAACAGAAATAATTATTTATTAAAGTACACCTGTCATTTATTACACACACGTATCTTATTTTGAGGCACAACAAATTAACTCTTTAAAATCTGTGGAATCATCAGCCAGCCGAAAGTGACTGATTTGTTGTCCAAATTTTTTTTCATTTCACGCCACGTGTGAGCGATCCGTAGGATTTTACTTATGACACTGCGAGCATTTGTGAAATAATTTATAGACTAAATTGTGCATTATATGAAACAGGATTTATACTTTAACACATTGTTCCCTTGGGTTCAATCCGTAAATCCTGCGTTTAGTCTGGATATTAAATAAATTATTAATGGTGTCTTTTATGCTTTCAATTTATATTGCGCATTTTTCTGTGATACATATTAATTCGGTGCAAATAAAATTGTTAAATGATTTAATGTGTAATGTGTTTTATATTAAATAATTTTAAATTTATTTTACGCTTTTCATATTTCATAAAAATTAATATCGCCATTTTGTGCTTCAGAGGTATAAAGCCGTAACTCTATTTTTTATGAAAATGTGATTTTTACGCCTACGAGATCACAAGAAACTAGATAGTAATATAAAGCACTCAGTCCGACTAATTATGTATTTAGATGTAGCCAATTCGACATGAGTTTATCTTAATAAATTTTAAGCAGTACAGAATCTTAAAGGATCATGGCCTATGTACAGCTAACCATTGATTGAATGTATTACTTTTCACTCGAATTAACTGAATGGTAATGGTAAAAAGATGGATAGGGTGCTATAATTTTTTGGAGAACTGTCCTCAAAGTCTGTCCTCAGATTTGGACAAAGTGGCGATATGGTGTGATGTCTTTTCCGAAAATAATAAAAATATTCTTCTAATAATAATAATAAATATTATAATGAACTTCCGAATAGTCTAAAAATGTTAGCTGGTAGTAAAAAATCCATTAGGATAAAACTGACTAAGTGGATAAAAAACTTTGATATTGAGTAGTGAGTTTCTGTAGTTTCTTAGGTTTGGGTTTTTGTAGTTTTTAAGTTATGAAATTATAGTAATTAATTTATAGTATTAGCAATGTTGGATATATTATGCCAGTCCTATGTACAGATGGAAATCATCTCTATGGGACAGATATTCTTGTTTTTTTATACATGTTATCTACTGTGTATACTTTTCGGGATATCTGTAATTGTTTTACTGGTAATAAATAAATAAATAAAAAATAAATTGCTTAATTGTGGATACACGTCAAAAACAATATCTGCACAGGAAGCCAAACTGTAACAGCGATTTCAGCACCGCCGCGTGAGCTCACACTTTGGATTTTCTTCACAGTCGCCTCGGAGTACGGATTCTTGCGGTGCGTGGGCAAAATGACGGACAGCATTTCGATGTTCAGACTTGCTTATTGCAGCACGAGCTTCACAAGTGGCGGCCGAAGTACAACTGCTCAAATTATTTAATCAATACACAAAAAATACAATAAAACAAAAAACAATTCTTAACCTAAATCCGTTTTTACAGATCAAAATAATAAATTTATTTACAAGTTATCACTAAGAGCGCGGCTGTCCGCAACACAAACATTAATATTTGTTGAAAACTCGCAAGAAATTAAACAAGACTCATGAACGTAGAAATTGAGAAGCTCCTTTTTTGCACAAAAATTCAAATACTGCGAAAATTGCATCTCATTCTAGAACAAGCAGTTTGGTTGCAAATCTAAAAAGATCACTTTGTAGCGATATACTACGAAACACTGTTTGAGCAGAAGACATTTCATGAAGTGAATAAGATTGCTCGATATGAACGACGAGAACTTTCTATGCCCACAATTTGAAGCAATTTCATTTAATGTAATGATTTAATGAAAATATTGCAGTAGATTCCGTCGGTACGTCACGATTTCTACAAGAACTGACCTTGTGGTTACGTCCATGGTCTACCGGATAGTCTCCAGAGAATAATAAATAATTTATTTGTAGTTTTGAGGTCAGAATGATTAGTTTCCTTTGCCTAAAATATATTAGAGTAAAATGATACATAATTTAATTAATGCTTAATTATTTCTATGTGCTCCCAAATTGATTAATCTCTTAATAACAAAAATCAATACATGTGAATTACATAATGCAATTTATTTTTATGTTTTATGTTCGTATTAAATTTTACATTTTAATTACTTCTTATCATTATAACATATCATTTACATGCAAAAATTATGAAATATATATTTTATATCATTATTATTCTATATTATTCATGCGTTGAAAGGTATGTTAACCTAAGTACGTAAAATTACGCTACGGTGTCATACTACTACATAGGTAAATTAATTCTAGCAACACCATATAAAACAAAACAAGTTAGTATATTTTACTCTAAGACAATTCTTTAAATATCACATTAAAATTTGAATTCACGCACTCGTCGCGTGTTTTTTCCCATCCTGTAAAATTTGTGTTTTGATGCTTGATGCTGTTTACCTACAAGGTACACAATTAGCTCGTCATTTTCAGCTTGATGTGTATCATCGACAAATACTTATGTTCCCCAACCAAAAAATTTGTAAAAACCTCATTATAAAACTAGCAATTTATTTATATAATCCATATGTATTTTATGTTTTATCAACAATATTGTTTGAAAACGTTGAAATAAAAAGAAATCTGACTGAAGAAAAAAATATTGCGCTGATCGGAATAAGAATAAAGCCAAGGTTGAAGTCGCAGTTACGATTGCGGTCGCCATTTTATTACGATCGTGTCCATGTTTTACGATTCAAATCGGTAACGAATGAAAATAAAAATCGATATGTAAATCGCCATCAGCATCGTCATTCACATGAATAACAGTAAAAATAAATAATAAATATGATACGACACCTACTTATTTCCTTAGCCAATGAAATCTCAGATTTAATACAAAACACTTATAAAAGTCAGCTTATATAATACAGTAATGTATAAGAAAGCACTGACTGTTTTGGCAAACAAATGAAGATATTCTGTAACGATCACGTACAGTCGATTTTGTAATATTTTTGGCGAGATATTTGAAGCGTTATTATCACTCATCGCCTATCCGATATTTGACGACAAAGGAAGTCGCTGTGTCGCTAGAGGCATATATATAAATCGAAAGTGAGAAATAGTTGTGAGGAGAAAGAAGAAAGATAAAAGAAGTTTATTTTACCTCAACTCGAGTCCTCTCGGGCTTGTTTGGAGCGAAGTATGGCTTATATTGCGTATAGAGTGTGCGTGTGTACGTATATACAAGCAAGTAGGTGGATCTGCCATACAATAAGCGGTGACCGTCGCCCGTGAACTGTGACTGTAATTGTATTACGGGATTTTACTGATTCGACGGACAATTAAACCCAGGAATTTTTTTTTCTATCTATTAGCAAAAAAATTAAATCAAACATGTTTCATAGGTTCGAAGGGAAAACAAATTTACCATTCCACTCTTGTTTAATGTATATTTGTCTAATTTTAAATGTAAAATTTCACTACATATTCAAGCAATCAATTTGCTACAGGGCTTAGCCGCTCTTCTGTAGCTTAAAATCTGAATAATTTCGATTTATTTTTCATTTCAGAGACTTAAAAGGGTTTTAGTCTTCAGGGCTTTAGTCTTGTTCTGAGTGTACGCGCGATGCGAAAATTAAAGCGATGCTTTACAAAAGTTAAAGCTATTTTTAATGTGAAAAAACGAAACGAATCCACTTTTTTAAAAGTATGAAAACAAACAAAATTCGTAAATTTTAAATTATTCAGTCGACAGACGACACTTAGTCATACGACACATAATAAATATGGAAGATAACATTAAACAAAAAATTGATGACATTGAATATTTAAAGAAATTATTATTTTGAAACTGTCAACCAATTTTAATAAAAATTTCATTCTTTGTCAATATTTTCATTCACCATAAAATATAAACAGCTGTTTCCAAACAACTACAGAATTTAAAATCCAAAAATATCTATGTTTGTTATATTTATGTCGTTTCGATAATTTATGTAATTCTTACAAGTAATACTTTTAAGAGGTGAAGGTTCGCCCAAGCAACCCAACGTCTGTCATATTAGTGTTTAGATTTTTCTTTTAAAACGAGAGCCTACGACGCGCAAAATAAAAAGAAGTAATGGTTATAACGTGCATAAGTATTCAAATTCACAGAAATTTACAATAGCACTTGAATATTCATAGAATGATTTCGTTTATGTGCATTCACGAAACAGCCAAATATTTCAAGTAATTTAAAATATCAACAAAACAATATCAAGGTAACCAATTACATATCAATTTCATAGCGTGATGGGATACAGTTTGAAATGTTTTTTTTTTCGAATACTTATAATATTTTTAGTACGTACATAAGTTTAAAAATACTAAAGCCCATTCTGCCGCACTACAGAATTAAATTTCGATGGTTCTCGCAACCGAACATATATCTGGATCCTTTTTTTTTTTTTAATTATGCAGAAATAGTTAAATCTTCTTCTATCCACAGAGTGGAGCTGGAAGCTTGGCTCGACAAAGCGACGTACTCGCATGGCGAATCCATCAGCGTCAGCGTGGTCGTGGCCAACCACTCTTCGAAAACCGTCAGGAGGATTAAGGTAGGCAATCGATAATAGTCCTTAGACAGTATACGCATAGAACACTCTCTAGATCTAAAGTAATGTTATAAATGCGAGATCGTGTTTGTCAGTTTGTTGGTCTGTCCTTCTTTGACGTAATAGTATAGCAACGGTTCGACGTGATTTTTTTTTTTGTAAAGAGATGGTGCATAGGCCAGAGAGTTATGCGCGTATAAGCTAGCTTTTGTCCCAGAAAAGTGCACTGTTCCTATGGAATAGTAATCATGACTAACTTTTAAATCAATAGACCAATCCGAAGAAAGCTTAGTTTTTTAAATTGATTTTATATTGGTGTGATCCCTCAGATGTTTCTTGTCCCGCCAAACTTAGCCTACTCAAACAAACTTAGCCTAAATTTAATAGTTCTCCCTGCAGATACAAGCGCTGGACGTCTAATCGATATAATAAATAGTAGGTATAGAGAGCGGGAGCAGCATGGGATTTGAGAGCGAAACGGAATACAAAATTGTCTGCGGGACTGCAGGGCTAGACAAGTGGTTTTCTATAGGCCTTTTCATCTCAAAATTTTTTGTGCGCATGCGTTAGCATCAGCCATCTTTTTAATTGCTCACAATTGTGAGCTCTAATTGAATCATAAATAAGTGAAGCACCATCGAAGGTTTCTTCCAATAATTTATTTGATTGTGGTGATATTATTCCTTTTCCAGCCATTGTTCATTAAAACCGTACGAATCTTTTGAATTCCCACCATTTCAGCATGGCGGCTACGCATGCGCTCGTCTTCTGATGAAAAGGCTTATTATCGTAAATGCTCGTAGAATGTAAAGGTAAACGTATCAAACTGTCGTTTAGCTGACGTTTGACATTTCGTTAAATAACGTCAATTCCATACATTTAGCTTTCTATTCTTCGAACGTTCACGATAATGAAAGCCACTTGTCTAGCAACGCTAGAATCAAAATTTCAAATCAGACTACGATAGTAATAGACAATGGAACCGAAATTCAAATCGACAACGATACCAGTATCAGAAACATGAATCAAAAAGAAAGTGCTTGATATAAAAGATGAAAAAAATCATTCTGTACCTATACGACCGGAGCCACGAGCGAGACTTGGTGTCAGATATAATTAATCGTGTTTTTTCGACATTCGTTAAGTGCCGTGTGAAAACAAAACGTGTGCAAATGAACAACAAATTCTTATTGTTCGTTTGCACACGTTTTGGCTAACAGATGACTAATTATATTTAGAGTTTCGTTCGTGACGACTTCATAGTAAATTAATAAGTTATTTGACAAATCGTTAAACTGAACAGAAAAATAATTATGTCTGGCAATGGCATATCGAGCTTTTGGCCCAGAGGAGGGCAACGGGACAAATCAGAAACTTGAATTGGGGTGCCCCGCGCTCGTTTAGCTCTAGCAATGTATTAAACGAATAGATTAAACATGTGTAAGAAACGTTAGGTGCAATGTAGTGCATGATATAGGTAAAGACCTATCCGTATACGGGCACAGGATGTAGTATTTAAACGATTGTAGCTCATATTAAAAATACAGTAGATAAGGTTATAAAATAAATTTTCCGAGTTGTTATATGATTTCTTGGTCATAATTTTTTAATATAAACATTAACACATAAAAATTAAAAGTTGTAGTAAGACTCTCAATTATTTTAACATATGTATACATGATTGTATCATGATTTTTGATGATTTTCGTTCAGTAAATATTTAACATACATATACGATTTTCTGTACTTTTAACATTGAAATTTTTCACATCTCATAATTATTTATTTTACCACCAGCACCGAGTATCAATAATAACTTTATCAGCCAGTTTTAAATTACCACAGACAGCCATTTTGCTCTTCTCTGTACCAAATTATCTTACTTTCAATTTGCCTGATTCCGGTAGGGGGGGCTAAAAGAGGACTTTTGTTTTAGGCTCTGATCGTTCAGCACGTGGACGTGTGCATGTTCTCGAACGGGAAATTCAAGAACGTGGTGGCGCTGGTGCGCGGCGACCCCGCGCCCGTGCCGCCCGGCCACACGCTCACCGACACCTACACGCTCACGCCGCACAGAGGTGGGTGCTCCAACGGCGCGGAGTCGCTCAACACCACAACCACGTTTGAATCGATTGAGGAGGTGTGCGGAACGGCAACGCTCGCCCATAACAGAGGCCTTTGTCACGTCATAAGGCATCGATACAATCACATTTTCTTATACGTATATTGACTTCGATTTGTATCAGCCATTTTGTAGGTTATTAAATAAAATCCCAATTTTATTCATTTTTGTACTGACTGCACTCCAGTGTTTTACTTTGTAAGTTTGGAATGTTTTTCTATATTTCCTGAATAAAACCTCTGTGTCACAAAAAAAGTTTAGTATGCAATACATTTACTGAAACTACTAAATAAAAAAAAAATATTAAAAATGTACATACTTGATGACGATGAAAAAATGAAATGAACGATGTGGAAAAGGTTGAAAGCGTTAAAAAAATTAGGAAAAATGTTAGTAGCTTTCAAAACTTTTTAAAAACTACCCTGTTTTATCGTCTTTCGATTGGTATATCGTAGGTAGGTGTATACTAATAATTAATAATTCCCCTGAGCATTCGCCATAGTGTATGCTATAGAGATGTTACATTTCTTCGCTAAAGTCAATGGGTCGAGTTGGCCGGATATTTCAGAGTCGCCGAACATTCGATATTCTCGACGTTGGGCGCCAATTAAAAGCGGGAGAATTTTTATTAAGATATCTCAAGTTGAAGTTCACAGTAGTACTCCAGATGTGGCCGAAAGGAAGAAAAGGAAGAAAAATATATTTTTTTTGCGAAAAACACGCAAAGTTACGCCTTTGTAGAGTCAAATTGGATATTCAGATTAAGATTTGATTTGATTAAGACAAATTAAGATTTGATTTGATTAAGATCTGAAATCTAGATTTCAGAGATGAGTTGATTTCGGCACTCATCAAAACGATACCCAAAGTAATGTAGCCTAAATATGATACGTCTATGGTATTACTATCCGCATAGCAACGAATATTATCGATTTTCGGTAAATCGTCAATATGTAGAGTGAACAAATTAGAGGACACTACAGAACCTCGAAGGGCGTTAGCATTCACGATATTTAAGTATTTAGGTGCATGTGCTCGCCAGTACTCTCAGTCTTACTGGTGATATGCTGCGTGTACGCCAGAGTAGCTCGATATGATAGGACAAAGGAAAAAGTTTTCACAATACTTCTAAAAAGTTGGAGGCGTAACGAGAAACTAAATATCGCTGTAATAGAATAGTGCGTGAATTTTTAAGCACAGAAAGAGAAAACCTTTACAAGTAATTACACATAAATAATTATAGTTACTTGTAAGTTTTTTAACGGATTAATATATTTGCCTAGAACAGATGACTTTGCAATACATAATTAATAATTGGTCTCATCAGCATTATATTGTTTATCAAGTCTAATTCTCAACCCTCAGAGGATTTGACAAGGTTTGATTGTAGTAAGGCTTGTCGCTGGTTGTACCTACTCTTTACGGCACCCACATGGCTGTTAGGTCGGTGTGGTAGACTATGACCTAGTCCCGTGATGTGATCGAATGACGTAAACTTTGATGCTGGTAGGTTCTGAAGACATGTTCAGTAATTCTTTTTTTTATAATTGTTGAATTTCAAAATATCTGCTACGAATATAAAAAAGAAATGTACTCACTTTCATTGCAAGTTGACTACAAGAGTTCGTATTTTTTTTAAACGAAGTAAAATTCGTTAATATTTATCGTTTAACAAATCTATCTATATTATGATAGATAATGAAATAACAACATAAATATCCATTTGAATTTTGAAATATAAAGTCCAGTGAGGTAGGCTAAAACAATTTGCTAATATTTTATCTACTTAATATCAATGATAACAATTATTCCGTTAACATTTTTTTATAATAAAATGCTCATATTATTTTTACTAAATCTTCATCGAAAATTTTGTTTTAACTCAATGCAACTCCAAAAAAATACATGAAACTTAACAAAGCGAAAAGATCAAAGCATGCAAATACAAGCACATAAACGAAAACATCTTAGAAGTAATTAGCAATGTTTCTTTGAAAAAAAACGATTCTTAGAAAACGTGTATCACAAATCTTCCTTTAAATAATTTTGGAGCTTACGTCCAATTAAAAAAAAAGCTTTTATCAATGATTAAATATTAATGACAAACCATTTATATGAACTCAAATAAACAGAACGAATTTTATACTTTTAAATATCTCACGGTATCATAAAATACTTAAAAGATAATAAGCACCGTTTAATACGTTAAATATAAGAGTTACCATTTTTTACGATATCAAAAGTTATTTAGTAGAAGTAATTACTTGAGTTACGTGTACATTTTTTCCCATAAAATATAAATGTCATATTTTTATTTAATCACAATTCAACAGATCACAATTAAATAAAATCGATTCATTTGCTTTATAGAAAAAAGAAACCAACAGTTATCTGAGCCTAACTCTGTTCAATCGATTGCTTTTAGATACCATCTCTCATCGAATGTAACTAATGAAATTTTGAAATGCGTTTTTCTACCATACGGGGTCTCTCGTTATCGCGGCGCCGTGGGAGCAGATTGCCGGTTCGATTTTTCACCACGAGTGAATCGACCAACGAGTTTTTTTTCTTACATCAAATTGAACCATTAGCTTCGTAATTCAGAGGGTACGTAGATCGATCGATTTCGTAAAGTGTCACCGCGTCAGTGACAACCGCCCAATAGATTGTTGTTGAATTAGGGCGTGGAAACCTTAATTCGAAATCCTTCAACTTAAAATAATGTTATTGTTCGATTTTTAATAGTGGTGTTATCTATCGATAACAAGATGGGCTGCTTTTTTACCGATTTCTTCATCGTTATTCGGTGTTATCGACCAGAGGCATCAAACATTATCGATGAATTTTCGATATATTTTATGAAGCTATAAAATATTACAATTGTACAGGATTACCAAACAGTCACTATTACTTTTCTGTGGGTTGAATTCATTTTAACGGTTAACTCAACATCTCCCTTGTCGGTATGTAATTATCTTAATAAGCCTTTTAAAATTACACGTGATAATCTCTTCCAAACACATTCGTTTCTGCGTCGCTCCATCACCATATTATAAAAAATATTCATTTCTCTTTTTTCAAAACAGTTAGATCTTAAAATTTACATTTGTTTTAAATTTTCTAGGTTAAGCACATATAGGTCGATTTTCAATAAATGCGCTTGCACAAGGCATGATGCTAATTCCAATTATGGAATTAGGATCATCATACCTTGACGAAAACTATATTAAGGCTTGACGCAAGATAATTCATATCTAATCATTAAATCAGTTATGGATTAGTTTCCACAATCCCATGCAATTCATTGTCTACCTAATCTATAGTCTACTTAAATTATTATTCTGTCCCACTACTCATTTTCCACATCATAACTTCCACCACAATTTTTTTATAGCATATTCAAGGGATAAACGATCAGGCAAACCATCAGAGAGTAGATGGTCACCGCTGCTCATGGACACTTGCAACCCCAGAGAAGTTACCAGTGCACGTGGACTACTCGAAAAGAAACAGGATATCTATAGGAGGAGATCGGACCGATGGAAAGAGGTGAAAGGAGTGGGTCACCGGAACATTTGGAACCGAAAACTTATATAGTTAAAGTAGAAAAAAGTACACTCATAAATGTTTTCTTTTAAATATAACATTGACGTTTCAAATCGTTTTCAATGTGTTTGTACCGCGCCGGAAATGCTCTTATAAAATTATCTAAATATTTTGTTACATTGTCTACGAACAGTAATACTACAAAAAAGAAAACATTGATTATTGTCATAATTTTAATCTAAAATAAGTACTTCCACATATTTCTGAATATTACAGTATTTTTCACACAGCGACAAGCATTCTAGGTTTAGAAGAGAATTTTCTAATAGTTATCTTATTCTCTATTGATGAATTTCGATGTATTTTATGTTTCCCAAAACATGCTTCTCGTTCAGGTTTTGAGTAATATTTATGACGCGTTACATATAATAAATATGTTCCATTTTGAGAAAGTCGTATTTCAATTCCACCATATTGCTATAAATGTTTTTTTTTTAATAACCAGTATGTTAAAACAGTAATTAAATACTGAAACTTCTAATATAATAATGATAACAATCTGATGCAATAATTTGCTTAGACAGTTTTATTAACAACATTAATATTACAGGTGTCACAAAGAACTGGATAGCACTGGAAGACTCTTACTCGAAGACGGGCGCCAGTCTCGCTTCTACCGTCGTATGTAATTCCAATTCACCCGAGGACAGAAACGTGTTCGCTATCTACGTCTCGTATTACGTCAAAGTCAAACTAACCCTAAGTGCGATGGGTGGAGACGTTTCCGTTAAACTTCCATTTATATTAACCCATTCCTGCATCAACGAAGCCCCTACGGACAGCGTCATAGAGGAGGCGACACATAAAATGATTCTAGAGGGGAAAGAAAACAGTGTCGATGAAGAAGATGACAAAGAGGACCTCACCAAAGACAAACAAAACAATAATGGCGCTGAAAATCCGGCGGAAACCGCGGAAGTCAAGCCGTCAGAGGAACATTGCTGCGTCGCTGACGTGCTGGTCAACATCGAAAATAAGATGACAGGACGCCCTAAAAATAACGAAGGTATAACCCAAACCGAGGTACGTGATCTCCGGCCGAACGAGGAGTTGGACTTGATAGTGAAGTATCCGGGGTCAGACACGTGATCCGACGACGAGCGATGTGAAACGAGCGACACAAAGACTGACCGGTCTCCTTCGAAGGCCACTCCGAAGCTTGAAGCGATCAAAACGTGTAAACAGGAAATTCAAACTAAAGGAGGCTTCGCGGAAAACTTGAAGAGGGCCGTGTGCTGCATCGACCGAAGAAGGCAGTCGTAGTTATAGCGGCCTAAAATATAGCTGCGCTAAGACTAATTCGCGAAAAATCCATTCGATTTGACTGGGAGCCTCTACAGATATTACGCTTACTAATTGATAGTGTTTCTTATCATCGGGTGTAGTGTGAATTTATCTATTTCTAGACCATAATTAACTTGTATCTCATTGTTGTTAATATAAGTGATGCCTTAGGTTTTCCATTGATGTTATTTCTTGTATTGCGTATAGTGATATTTTTTATAACACTAAACATGTTCTAAATTTTAGCTTCAATTTGTATAAATAGCTGCAGTTTGTTGACTTATAAGTAATAACATAGAAATATTTGTTTTCATTAAAGCTTGCTTCTCTATATATATATATAAAAAACAGAATTGGTTGTAGTTTCGTGTATATGTTTTGAGCTATCTTATCGATTTTCATATTTTCTACATTTATTACTGTAGAATACAAAAAACTTCAATTATCATATGATAAAATTGCAATCACGTTTAATTGTATGTGACATGAATTTAGTGCCGAAAGCAAAAAGTCACGTCTTTGACGCATTTAATTAAAAATCTAGGCGAAATTAATATTAATATTTAGCGTCGCAACGAGAATGTATTGTAATATGCTACTATGACTGATGAAAGTGACCACTCCTCTAAATGTAAAAGTAGGTAAACTTTTTACTGTTTCTTAACGTCTACGCTAATATCTTAAAGCCTTTACGACAAATGAAAAATATCAGTTTCCAATCGATATGATATTTGACTGTTCTTTGGTTTTAAATAATATATCATAGGTACCTACCCAAATGATCGACTTTTGTTTGGCTCAAGCCTATTAGGAATATTTTTAAACGCACTGATAAAATTATGTATAGGAAGAATTTCCCTTTAATAATTAAATGTCTGAATATATGTACATATGTAAATAGAAGTTATAATATTTTACAAGTGGTTTTATTTATATTTTGTAGAAAACTTTCAAATCAAGTATAAACTAAAAAATTACATCATCGATCATATCGTATCGAAGAATCCATTTCGAAACATTTTTAATATTTGCCTTATAATACTTATAAGGCAGTTGAAAAGCACTAACAGTTTTTTGTACATTGACACATAATAATGAATTATAATTATTATAGATAATGGCTATTCGAGATATATTCATGATTAATGAATTTTCATCAATTTTGGATTGAGATTAAAATTGAGATTGGTCTTCTCCAATTCTCTACCGCAATTTATTTAAACGATAAGATTAATGTATCTCATTTCATCTGTTAATTTGCACGTCCGTTAAAGAAAAATATTCAAATGGGGTTATTTTACAGGGGCCCAAAACCCGAAGTTCTTGAGCTCTGAAATCCCTTTTATTACTCCTTTCATAAGGACAGCTCGTCTCACCCCAGTTCCTCTCACTCCACAACTTTGATATGCATTCACATCTCCCTTAAGCATAACCATCGTACATTATTATGAGTGCGGACATTATTAGGGCGATATCTCTACCGCCGGTAAGCCCATACATTGGATCGTTGTATGCACTTACCGATAGCAGAGATTTATTTAGTTGTTAACAGCAAGAGCTTCCAAATTGGACTGCGCCGGATGCTCAAACATGACTGCATTTTATAGATAGTGAATTCGACTGCGCATGTGAACTGCATTCATTACATATGTGAGGGAGTGGCCATACAGTTCACATTTCTACCGCGCAAACCGTCGCATCACGGAGTCATCTACGCACTGTCTTTGGGGGCGTACGTGCATAATGGAGGTGTATCCTCATGCCTGGGCATCTTCTCGAGAGGTACACTGCCCTCACGGGTCAATAGGGCTGACGACTACTAATAGTCTGCCTTCATGGCGTCTTATGGGCCCCGGAATGTCGGATGGGCGGGGGGCGGGCGAAGGCGGCCGCCCTTCGGGATGATAACCGTCGCAATACGCGCAGTTCGCACATCCACGACGGTCGCGGTGTCGTACCGCCAACAGCTATTATTTATTACAGTTAAGGTGGTACAGGAACTCGTTGTTATGTCCTTGGTTTCATATTCGAGGACAGTCATAATAATAGCCCGGCCCGATGCGCGGTGCATGGAACGCGACGCACGCACCGTTCGATAGCTTGAACCGGTGCAGGGTGGCTTACGTTCGCTCCCGTAGGTGACGGCCGCGACCTCGATGACACCTCTCGATAATAGAATGTCAGTGATATACGCGATGTAGGTCGTTCTAGCAGAAGCAGTGATTGGCCGGTAGATCGACGCAGATGTCCGTCGGCTTTCGCGACTTGTTTCCGTATACTGCGTGAGCACCTCTTGCGCTTGGAACTCCAAATTACAACAGTCTCGTATAGAGAGCCTTTAATCCCGACCTGTCATTAGCTCCTTCGTCAAGACAAAATTAGTATGCTTGCCATTTGCACATCACAAGAATTATACTTTTAATACATACAACATTTATAAAAATTAAATACAATTGATAACACATCAATAATCTCTACCAATAATCCCTAACCAGTTCATAAAACACACACAACTTAAACATTTGATATACACAAATACTTAAATAATAAACAAAATAAAATCAATCATTAAGTAAGTACCTTTTTAAATCTGTCTTTCAGAACTGACTGCTTTTAAAAACTAATATACTACAAGCTAAAATACCCATTGATGGGTCGGACTCTATCAGGACTGTGTGAACAGCGAGAGCCTACTTAGGGCTTTAAGGGATATTTATAACCACGTGAGGTTGGCGGGGCGCCGGAGATGGCGTGATTCAATGAAGGTTGGTGCCGTGTGCAGCGACACGTCAGGGTTTGAGAACAAAGCGCTATTCATAAGGTCCCATCACAACAAATGTATAATAGCAAACAAAGGATTTAGGTGTTTATGCTTACAAGGGGTTGATAGGGGTTGCTACATAACTAACTACCTATATGTGAAAAAAAATATACACACAAAAGAGATCGTTCTATTACAATACAAAATTTTATAATCTAATTATCGACTAAGGACGCGGCTGTCCGTAACATCCTCCTTCTCAGTGCACAGCACTAATCTTCTAGACAATGAGCAGCTGTCGCCTCAGATGAGACCAACACGACGATAGTCGAAGTGAGACACTGCAAAACATCTCCAGTCGTCTCGAGATCCACCACACGACTTACTTATCAGAATCAAGGTAGGTCTGTTATATCTTACTTGAAGGCCATAAGCATTGAGCTATTGCCGGTCGATGATCGACACGACGTCGCCCTCGGCCTGCGCGCGATATGTAGGATCGCCGGACGCCCGACGAAGTACCAGAGAAGACAAATACTGCTCTGCCAAAAGCGAATGGCGAGACATTCACATGTTCGTCAATTTACAAGCCCAAGTAACACGTTATCCTCGAATCGGCCCATTGCAGCAGCGCTGCATCAACGTTTTATTAATAAGTGGTTACAGTGGAAGCTCTCCGCCTCCATGGGTTTCATTATTCACTTCTGTTAATGTCTTTGAATAGACTATCTGCTCAGCTTCTAGCAACAGGGCGTGAAACATTTCTTCGCGAGGACTCCTTTCTCTCGGTGGGTTTTGATGGATTGCACCAAACATTACCAAGCGCCGCCCATGTTCGGAGTGCCGGAAGCTATAAATTTACAACAGATAGCGTGGATGTTGGCCTTTCTTCTCACGTTCTCTTGTATGTTCATTAGTTCTATATTTTACCGACGAAATTCGTGCCATTATTGAATGAAGTATTTGACTATTTGTGTTTTCATCAATTTTTAATGCGAACTTTCGCTTCGACTTCTCCTGGTGACCACTTAGCCCTCTCGGATGAGGGCTAAGTGCTCGGATGAGGGCTAAGGGCTCTTTTTCGAAACATTTCTGTGCCCCGATCAAAAGTAATGCTTCGGGTCTTTGGATATAACATATATAACTCAAATTTATAAGACGCCTATTGTTCTTATTGCGTTTTTCGTTACATTCTCAGGCTGGCATATTTGTTTTCGCTTTCGTACGTTTCCGCTTTGGATCCAGACTCTACAAAAGTCTACAGAAGTGTATTGACGCTGAAGGAGGCTATTTTGATTACATGTAAATCTGGTATTTCTTGCTTAAATAGTTTTCCTGAATCTCAATAATTTTGGAGTGACCCTCGTATACAGGATATTTAATGTAAAAATTTATCATTATGCCTCCTCTACTCTTAGACCAGAGCTAGTTATTAAAAAACATAATTCCAAACATTTTAATGAGATTCATATTTTTAAAATACCATCATATTGGTATTTTTTGTATCGATCAATTACATTAACAGTGATAGATTAATAGTAGTACTGGTATTTTAATGACAAAACGCACGACTCTTCATGTGAAGACATTATCAATCCAAGTACGTACGTACTTACTATACATTATATATATTACTATAATATACTAATGAGTTAATCTAAACTTAAGTACGTAAGTACAAAAACCAGTCAAGGTAGGATTGTGACTTTTACATCCTTACGTACCAACGAACTAGATGACGTGAAATCTGCAGTCGCTATAAATTTGTATCAAAAAGATACTGCATTTATAAATTTTAAACATTTAATCTAAAATTATTTCGACACAAATAAACGTTAGAGTAGTAGATATCCATTGTATTAAAATCATCCTGTGTCATATACGTCGATGGTTAGATTGTTAATATTAACAAATAAAAATTACAGATACCTAACAAATTCATAAGTAAATTACATGAAAATAATGAATTACGATGCATTTAGTTATAAGGCTCTGTTGGTGTGATATATTTTCAAATAATCAATGCAAACAATACGAAAGTTCCAAAGGAGCTTTGATGCAAGCACAGAGATAACGAGTTTGGAAAGTAATAAAAGCAAAATATACATCACAGTTTTTTTCTACATATTTTGTAGAAAATGTAGAAACCTTCTCCGTGAAAAAATACATATACATATCAATTTTCATAATGATCGGTCAAATAGTTTCTGAGTCTATCGATTTCATAATATACACATCTTTCTTTATATATATAGATAAGAGACGTAAAATAACCCTATTTAATATTTATATTTCTTAACCAATAAATCCTTAATAGCACATTTGAGCTCTAAATACTGAATACTGTCTTTTTTCCAACGATATTGTAATATCTAGAATGAGTGTAGTAGATCGTACAAGAGAAGGCAATCATTGTGGTTGAAGTGCGCAGTTTAAATTTTTAAACTTGAAATACAACTGGGAATGTTACGAGTTCAGACAGAAAAAATTAAGCGTCTAAAATATAGACGAGAGTAATAAAGAAGACTGGTGAAATATTGTGAAAAACTTAAACATTTCTAATGCATTTTTAAACACGTATCCAATGATAATCCAGACAATGGAATGAGCTAAAAATTTATTCATCCTTTAATTTCAACTATGGAAAACTTCTACATTATACATTGTTTTTATAACAATCTTTACAGAATAGTATGGTAACTTACATAAGATACTCGTCTCTACAATTTTATCAGCAACGATGAAAGAAATGCCGGAGTTATGAGGCTGTGACATTGGTACGGACGGACGGACAAAGGCAGACGGACAGGACACCTCAAAAAAAAACTCTCGTATCGTTCTTTTCTTGAACGGCATAAGAGAACCCTAAAAACATCACGAGGAAACCATACTTCGAGTGAATGAAACACGTTTACCTGTGACGCTCTATACACTCATCACTATATATTGAATTACTTTCAAGCAACTACGAAATATATGCACCAACTAAATCATCTTTATATAACCCATGTTGGGAACGTTTATCATGAGATATTAAAAACATGGAATACCTATGAATAGTATTTTCAAAAATCAAGAAATACCAATTCTTACTTTCAATTTTCTTTTCTAAATGAAACATTCTCAATTGAATTTATTATTTGAAAAGGAAAATCGTATCCATATGCGATTCCCATCAAAGGGCTGTATATGCATGACCACATACGATAAAACGCTTTTTCTTCTATTTCTATATAATTATTATAGATAATAATTATGTAATATTTTTATTTAAATATAATTAGGTAAAATTAAAATATTTTCTGGGTAAACAATCCTAAAATTGTCATAGAAGTGTATAAGTAGATACAATAATGGTGACCAATGGATCGTAGGTTTAGGAAAGTGGCTTCAAAAGTAAATCACGTTTCGCGCCGCCGAGGGGCGTGTAAATATGCAAATTGATCCGCATTTATTTGCATCCCAAAGTCTCATTAGTCCACAAAATAAACGGCGTTCTCGAGAGAATATTTTCCACGTTCGCTAACATTTTTTTTTTAATTCAATTATGGGATTAATTTCAACGTGCTATAAATAAGTTTTAGAAAAGAGTCCGAATTATTTTTAGCCTCGATAGAAAACACAGAAATGTTTTATTAACAAAAGCGAGGTTAACTTTGAATAATAGAAGAAAAACTAATTTCTTATAAAATGTATCACGACCATTTAATGTATTTCGATACGATCTTAACATATTCTAATCACTAAGTTAGTCAGTTAAGCATTCGACCTTGATTGTGTTTAATAAACTTCGGTCAAGTGCGAGATCGACTTACACAAGTCCACATTGTGGAGATTGAACCACAGAATGCAAAATTTTGTATAACTCTACAACAGCAGAAATATGTTATGAGTAGTAGTCTAATCGGGACAGGTTAAAAATATAGAAATTATTCCGTTATGGTGTTATTCAAAATCAAACGTCAATTAATCAGCACTATATAACACACATCGTTATTTAAAAATTTACTGAGGATAAAATAAATATCTAGGTTGTAATATGTATTTAAATACATCTAACGCTATCTAACGGAACCATCGAATCTGCATCAAATCAAGGCGTGTATGTCGTCTAGTGTCATCCAAAAGAACCCTTGTAGTCTAATAGCATATCGATGTGCATGAAGTGAGACTTTTAAAGGAATGAACTCTTTGGTACTATTATCATAGTAGTATATGTGAGATTGATTTTTTAAAAGACAGTTATTTGCTATTTGTACGCACTTAAATAAAAATCAGATTTCTGATGTTGTCGAAGAATTAGGGCAACATTTTCTTTCATTTTAAATAGAGTTATTTGCTTAACTAGTATATGAAATAAAAAAAGTGTCATAGGAAAACATCAGTTGTTCTCAAACTGATAAATACCTCATTAACTCGGTGTAAATTTGAAATCAGCTTTATAGAAAGTGCGTCTATTTCTATATTCCATTATGAAATCATTCAAAATATATTTAGAGTAAATAGTAAGTAAATAACATTTTTTAAACGTGAAAATCATGGTCTGGTAGTGACAGTTCTTGCAATTTTTGGATACTTCTGACTAACATTTCCTTTTTTTTCAGAAAACGATTACAATTTTTTTATGTTATTTTAATGGCGATAACATCATGAAAGTCGTACAATTAAAATAAACATAAAAATAATGAAACACTAAAATGCAAAAAAGAATGAAATTAATTTCATAAAATAATCTACTATATACTCTCATAAATAAATGTAAAAAACCTTTCAATATAAACAATGCCTGTGTTGTATTGCCTTGCAAGAAAAAAAGTCGCGTTTAGGTTGATCTTGCACTTGAATGGAAGTACCCACTAAAAACATTTCGTGTAAAATCATTTGCCAAAACTCACAAGCTCACAACGCTTTCCCTGTTCCATAGAACTATTTCATGGCACAATATTAAAAACCAATGATATAATTTCTTACCGTAAGTCCATGGGAATGTCTGTGCGACGGCCGCGAAACAGCCAAGCCATACCTTTTGGCCAAGACTTATGCCTTGTAGAGTTAGAGGCTTGTCTCTTCATGAGATCTAATAACTTTTTAACAGTGAAAGCGTTGAGCTTGTGAGTCTTGGCGACTTATTTAACATGAAATATTTTTGATGGACTTTAATTGGTTTTTATAAAACCTAGCTTTCATAACAAATTGAAGTTCATATTCAGAAGAAATATTAAGTATAGAACTGCAACCCCTTTCATGAAGGCTGAAGGGTGAAGGTTACAAAGTTTGTTATCAGTGTGCCAATCGTACTCTGCCTACCGAATTTCCAGTTTCTAAGATAGGAAGTATCCTAGAGGCTTTGATGAATTAATGAGTCAGTAGCAAAATTAAGTAACGATTGAGACTTATTGCGTTTTATAAGTCTACAGACTACGTTTTATCCTGAGAATTTGGATTCTTTAGTGTTATCCAGGCAGAAGCGTTAAGAGTTTGAAAATACGAGGAAAGGTAGATAATGCCCTGTTTCTTTTTAGCTCGTCTTGGCGGAGCACTACTGTGCCTCCAGATATTATTTGGGAAAACTTAGTATAATGTTGTTCAACCCTCGTATCGTTTTAATTTATAAAAAAAAATGGCAAATTAATTTATAAAAAAACATGATGCAGGAATGAAATTTAACAAGTTTTCTAATTGAAACTTTGCAAATTTATTGCAGTACTCCTCTAATCTTAAACGCGATCTTGATCCAAATTTCTGTCTCACTTACGCTTCTAATCCCAGCTCTGATTCTGAACTCTAAGTAAATCTTGGCTCCGTCACTCATTCATAGCATTATAACACTATTAAAATCCATTTATTCTCGTTATAATTATGCATTGCTTATGCTTTTTTTCACATCGGTACAAACTTCGGTGATGCCGCCTATCCTATGCCGTTCTTTGTCCTTTAACGTAAGCTTTTTGAAAATGACTCACCTATTACGATGTCTGCCCCGAGGGTCGAACGCTGGATAGAAAATGTATGTTGTTTACTGGCCCGAAAGCAGACGCAATCAGTCATTGAATACACAATCGGGATCTGTAGGTCTGCGGTGGTGAAAAAGAGCCCTGGTTTGCTAAAAAACACGTTAACTTTATTCAATAACACGCAGAGCGGCAGAGTAAAGCCGAGAAAATAGCACAGTGGCATTAAACAGTCAAAATACGGTGATTAATCAGCGATCGAACACATTTTATTTATTAATTATTGTATCATATTATGTAAGTTCTAATTAAATGGAAATTATGTAATCGTTATCTATTCTCGCCTTATATCAATCTACAACGAGTAATTAAATATAATCCGCTTAAATATTCGGATTACTACAGAATAATATACCTTTCTTATTTTACATACATTTGGGTTTATTTCCAAATAACTCAGCGTTACGTGTGAGTTAAACCCGAACAGCTTACGAGTTTAACACTAACACTAATCTAAAATATTTCTAGTTTACTTAAAAATCTAGATCGCTGATACTTATGCATTAGTTTCAGCCTAATTGTATTGCACTCTCATTACTCAATCTAATGTCGTAAGCTGGTCATAAAAGTTCATTCAGTAGTTTAGATATGACTGTAGCAAGTTTCACATGAAACTGTAGTGCAGCGCCAATATCGACGTGATAGGAAAAAAATCAGATGGAGGACTTTATAACACCGAGGCCTAACTAAGGCCACGAATATTATATGAAACAACTTCTAGGATCATCTCTCAACATGTATGATCAAATAAGGAAAACTCTTTTATTCGTAGCATTTATAAGGGACAAACAAGGAAGCCAGAGAATAGGTGGTCACCGCCGCATTGTACATAACCCCAGAAAAGTCCCTAGTGTATTACTAGCTATTTAGGAAGGAATAGTATATCTGATGGAGAGAGGAGTGAGTCACCGGTACTTTTAGGAAGGAATAGTATATCTGATAGAGGGATGAGTGAGTCATCGTTACTTTTCGAAAGGAATAGTATATCTGATGGAGAGAGGAGTGAGTCACCGGTACTTTTAGGAAGAAATAGTATATATATCTGATGGAGGGAGGAGTGAGTCCCGGTACTTTTAGGAACAAATAGGATATCTGATGGAGGGAGGAGTGAGTCACCAAAAGTCTTACTGGACTAAACCCAACAACATTATCTGGTACTTTGCGTCTGTATTCTGCGGGAGTGTTTTATCTTCACGCTCGAACCGACTCATTTTTGTGCTGCAATGAGTTCGACCACAGCATGACTCTACCACACAAAACACACACCCTGCTGACCTCATACATTAAAATTAAATTTACTATGTCACAAGATTTAGATTTTGAGTTAACCAAAAAAATATTAAATTACCTGTATTTGAGCAGCTTTTTACTGCACGAGATTGTGTATCGTCATTTCAACCATGGAATTTCCACTGCTGGGCATGAGATTCGCCTCCAGATTTCCAGTCTATGCTTCTGTTCCACCAATAATTAGCGAAGGCTCGTCCCTCGTTGCGACCATCATTTCATGGTCGCCACTCGAAAACTTTTCTTGCCCAGCGGTTACCTATAAGTTCTCCATCAGACTTATTAAATGAGATGTATCGATTACTCGAGTTTGTCCGCGGATTTTCTCGTTTACAATTTTATCTCTCAAAGAAACTCGGGATAGTCCTTTCAATTACACGTTGAGTGGTTTTGAATTTGTTTATGAAACCAACAATAAGGGACACCGCGTTTAATGCCCATATGTCGTCGTTGAAAGAATTTGGTCTTAAGGCACTACCTTATCTCAGATTTGAGAATGCCGTATTATTCTTGGAACGCAATTTATCCGAATAGACCTTCATGTGACCTCTTTAGCGAAGTTGTCTCTATCTGACCTCGGATAGTTTTTACCAAGGATATGTTTGTCAACACCTTTCCAATGCAGAGTTGTTTAACTAGCGCCGGAAAGAGTACAGTACTAGCACTCGACACAATTTTTGTCTTATTCATCTTTGAAAATTGCATCCAGATCATTTATATTAACGAATTTACTAGTAAAATTTGTTAAAGTAAATTTGAAAACTAGTATGTGTTCTCAAGCGGGTCTCTGTGTACACGACAAACAAATATTTTTGGTATTTTTTTTGGGAAATTTCGTATCAGAGAATGAAAATAATTTGTTTGCGTTGTATTTAGTTTAGGTACCTAGTTCAGTAACACAAAATATTTTTTTAATTCTAAAATAACAAACAGATGCAAACTATCTATGTGTTTAAATTATGATGTTATTAAATTAAAATAGAGTATAATAGAAAAATTATATACGTAATTATAAGAAATCACTTTGAAGAATCCGAATTATTTGTTATCCCTTTTTTTTCTAATAGTAACAACAATAAATGTGACTACATTCTACTTTATTCAGAAAAAAAATAAATGAAAGTTATACACTGAAATAATTAATAAAAATTAAGTATTTCGCATAAATCTAAGAAATTATAAATTTTATCGTCAATGTACGAAGGTCTAACGTACAATATAGATGCTCGCCCTACACCTCTTCTCTCGAAATGATTTATTAAACTTCGATGATATGAGTTTTTATACGGTAGAAATTTTTTATATTAAATAGACAGAATACAAAAATTTTATATTAAAAAAACTTTATTACTGTCTTATCATGATCAACAACTGCCAAGCGAAATAAAAAATAATATTTCAAAGAAAACATTTTCATTAAAAATATCAAAGAAAGAGACGTTATACTTGAAATACATTAAAATATAGAGTAAAGCTTTAACAAAATACTTCAAGCATAATATGAGGAATTTGTATTCCAATAAAATTTCAACAAGAAACTTTAAGATAAATTATTTGTAAGTAAATAAAAACAAAATTTTGATATTATACGTAGCGAAGTGAACCAATAATAAAAGTAATAAAATAACAGAATACCCCTTATATTAATAAAACAACACAATAGAACTCTACTTGCTTATCTGTAATACGCTGGCGTAGTTAATTATTTATTTACATCAGACATAAAAATGTGTACAACAATTCATTTATGACCTTGTTTGTAGTTATGAAATATTTCAAATAAAATCTCACAGAATAACCGATATATACCAGAATTTGAGAGCTGAGAAATTAGTTTTCTTATGGTGATCAATGTGTTAACAAGTTGTGCGATTAGTTAAAACATTTTAGTGTATTTTTTATCAAAAAATAATTGAATATACGTTGTTTGTTTTTACTTGTGTTTATTTTCATTTTATTTCATATATTTCATCTCATTCATTCAATAATTTCAATTCTCGAACCCGGATAAAGATACACCGTATCAATACATCGTTTTTTGAGTTGCTAATTGAACTATTAGGGTAATATGAAAAGTAAATTAATTAGTAATACCATTTTCACTTGTACCTTGGGACATAGGCCCAGAACTAATGTCTTCATCCCAAATATTTAAATTTTAGACAGAATAGTTCAATAATTCTTATTCACAATTATGAGATTTTACTAAGTAAGCGAATATATTAAACGTAAATATATCTCTGTTAAATTTGGAATATTTATTTTAAATCTTTGAGATCCAACCAATCTTTAACATATGCGCTTTCAAACAGCCAGCAGCAATGAAAAGGGGTCAAAGAAAAAAATTAAAAATATATACAATGGCGGCAACGGCGGATGATTGAAAAACCCGTGACCGCAAATTTGAAACGAAAACACAACCTTCCCTTCAGAGCCTTACAATGATATAAAATGTTCGCGAAAAGAGAAAGCCGCGCTGGCGGTTTGATTACGCGCGGGAATTCCGCGTTTTTTCCATCGGCATCGCGGCTGATCAGCGATTCTACGGCCCGAATTTATCTAAGGGCACCGATGAAAGGGTGTACCCGCTTTAGTACCCCTCGCTACCTACCCGATCCCGTATCGTGTATTACACTACGTAATTTCAGGTGCGCGACGAGAGGCTGTCTTTATTTACATACTTATTTCAGCGAGCAATTCTTGTACACATTAACTATAGGCAGATACATTATAAAAATAATGTAAACGATATTAAAGGAGCTCAAAATATTTTAGGTATAACTAAATTTATATTTTTTAATGCGTTTGACCTAATATATTGGGCTTGAACACAGTACAATCTAATTCTTTATGTGTATTATATATAAAAAAAAAAGAAAAAGAAAACACTAGACGGAGGCCGTTACATTTTTTATTGTAAGGCACGAAAATATTCGAGTGCATAAATGTTTTATTTATTATTTATTTACTCGAATACGGCGAAACCCGAAAAGAGTATACATACATTCCTACTATCCCTTGAATTTAGTAGACTTACAATCCGATTTCCATAAACTGAATGTAGTTAGGTTTGTCTTGGATGCTTAAGTGTCACTTTGTATATAAATAAACGAAATGGTGGATTTTGACAACATAAAAGATTCAAATTTTTGTTATTCATATCGAGTAGGGTATCAAAATGAAGGGTTTTAAGACAATCACAAAAATATGTGTCATTGTATGTTTAGAAGTAATTTAAAATGACAATTTAACTGAAATTAGTACTTCTTCTAACAAACTCTTTGATGACTCACATTATTCCAATTAATTTTCTAAGGTCTGTATTGATCGCCCCAGTGTCCTTGTACCCGACTGCACAATAGAAAAAGACAAGATAATGTTTTCTTGGACAAGATAATGTGCTTGGATAAGTGTGTATTAAAGATTTTTATATCCTCAAAATATCCCAATGGGCCGATCGATTTTGATGGACGAGGTGTCCATAGATTTACCTACGCCGATGGCTATATATTAGGTTTTTTTTTTATATCAAATTAGTATAGCAGCCGTAAAATACAGAATGGAGGTAGAGATGAGTAAAATGTACAACGTATCATTGTCTAATATGATTGAATAGATCTTCGAAAATCGCAATGATGTTTTCAAAGCTTTTAATGGCAATTGCTCTGTTTAAGAATTAGACAATCTGATTTTATACTTTATTAACGATTAATTAATAGCAACCTATAGCTAAAGAGATATATCCCGACTATATCGAGAAAACACCATGTTGATACTAATGATATTGGTAATGATGAGAAAATAATTCTAGTATATTGTTAAAATTGAACTAAAATATTATTAAGTACAAAAATTTTTAAAAGTAACAAAAAGACCATTGCGTAAAAGTGAATTACAGAAATGGAAATAAGATGATGTAAAACATCATCCAATCAAATATGACTATCTCCCTCTCTCTCTCTCTCTCTCCTCTGTGCGTGCGTGCGTGCGTGCGTGCGTGCGTGCGTCCGTGTTGTGTGTGTGTGCAAATATTTGTCGTATTTGATTGGCAATTTTTTATATCATCTTATTTTCATCTTCTTAGTTCACTGTTTTAAATTATTCATAGTATTTGTATTATATATTTATTACCAGATTCACGTCTGTTCATCCGTCACATAAGCTGTCGTCCGTCCGGTTCATGCGTGGATAGCCTGATCAGCGGTCGGCAGGCGCGCTCGGTTAGATCTACGCCCTAGCGGGTCACCGATGCGTGCCGCCTTGATCCGGTCGGCGTCCACCAGCGTCCGACCACCGGCGGTCGGCTGCGTGTGCGGCTTAGGCGCCTCCCTCCCGCACCCTCGTCGAGTACCAACCATCCAGCCGGATGCCCCCTCCACCTGCGGCGCTGCGCGTGCGCGGTGACGCGCGCGCCGCGGGTGGCCGGCGTAGGCACCGGATGACATCGCGACTGAGGACAGAACAGAAGGGTTGTAGGACGCGGCCCGCTGACGCGTGCTGCCCTGGCTGCTGCCGTCCGACGCGTGGATAGCCTGATCAGCGGTCGGCAGGCGCGCTCGGTTAGACCTACGCCTAGCGGGTCACCGATGCGTGCCGCCTTGATCCGGTCGGCGTCCACCAGCGGTCGGCTGCGTGTGCGGCTTGGGCTGCGCCTCCCTCCATCCTCGTCGGTACCAACCATCAAAGCCGGTGCCCCTCCACCTGCCGGCTGCGCGTGCGCGAATGACCGCGCGCGCTCGCGGACCGCGCGCGCCGCGGGCGATAGGCGGCAACACTGGCATAATGCCAGAAAAATGGTTCTAACCATTCCCTGATCCGTCGGGGTCGTATCCCCGACGAGAAGACGCGGGCATGAGGCAAAATAAGTCCTCCGTCCCGCACCTGCACCCTTAAGAACGAGGGTGTGGAGACCCACGAACGAACGAACGCCAATGCATATGCAAATGAAGTCATGGCCACGCCTCCCAATTAAAATGTCCAACTCACATGCAGCGGATTGCACCACCTATAAAATGCAGTGGGGGTGGTGCATCCGACTCAGCATTGCAACCGTCATGCTGTGAAGCTCGGCTGAATAAAGAGAGTAAAGTCTGAAAGTGAAAACGCTGTCCATCATTTAATCGCCGCCACACCGCAAGAAATCCCGCTGAACCAGAAGCGTGCACTCGTGAAGCAATCCGAGGTGCGGGCTTACGCGGCGATAGCTGAAATCGCCGTTACAATAATGTAAACGATATTAAAGGAGTTCAAAATATTTTAGGTATTAAATAAATTTATATTTTTTAATGCGTTTGACCTAATATATTGGGCTTGAACACAGTACAATCTAATTCTTTATGTGTATTATATATAAAAAGAAAAACACTAGACGGAGGCCGTTACATTTTGTGTAAAGGCACGAAAATATTCGAGTGCATAAATGTTTATTTATTATTTATTTACTCAAATGCGGCGAAACTCAAAAGAGTATATGTATAAAATATATATGCATGTACATTCCACCACGTTCCCCTTGAATTTAGTAGACTTACAATCCGATTTCCATAAGCTGAATGTAGTTAGGTTTGTCTTGGAGACTTAAGTGTCACTTTGTATATAAAAAAATCGAAATGGTGGATTTTGACAACATAAAAGATTCAAATTTTTTATTTATTCATATCGAGTAGGGTATCAAAATGAAGGGTTTTAGAGGCAATCACAAAAGTATATTATTGTTGTATGTTTTAGAAGTAATTTAAAATGGCAATTTAACTGAAATTAGTACTTCTTCTAACAAACTCTTTGATGACTCACATTATTCAATTAATTTTCAAGGTCTGTATTGATCCTTGTAGTGTCCCTTGTACCGACTGCACAATAGAAAAGACAAGATGTCTTTCTTGGACAAGATAATGTGCTTGAATAAGTGTGTTTTAAATCCATATCCTCAAAATATCCCAATTAGATATCGATTTTTGATGGACGAGGTGTCCATTAGATTTACCTACGCCGATGGCTATATTGGAGTTTTTTTTTATATCAGTGGTATAGCAGCCGTAAAATACAGAATGGGTAGAGATGAGTAAAATGCAACGTATCATTGTCTAATATGATTGAATAGATCTTCGAAAATCGCAATGATGTTTTCAAAGCTTTTAATGGCAATGCTCTGTTTTGGAATTAGACAATCTGATTTTTATACTTTATTAACAATTAATTAATAGCAACCTATAGCTGGGAGATATATCCCGACTATATCGAAACCATGTTGATACTAATGATATTGGTATTGATGAGAAAATAATTCTAG
>BGZK01002687.1:0-45719 GCA_005406025.1 Eumeta japonica
CACTTCCTTTCGATTATCGGCAGGCAGCTGCTTACAGTCAGTAACTGGTTGGTTACTGGCAGCAAGCGGTTGCCCTTTCGCGTTCGGCGGCGGTTTATCATTATCTGAAAAGTGTAGACATTTAGTTAGGAAGATGCTATCTGTCATAGGACATGAGATTACGGAAATAGACCAATTCAACGTCAGTGCTTTCCTCCAATACTTCTAAAGTGTTAAATTGACATATACCCATATAAATAAAAACTGCGAACAAACGGTAAAAATCATCTACAGTGGTATCTTTCCACTTGGCCACATGCGCGATGACATTGTATGTATACTACAGCTTTTGCCTTATCAATTACTTGATGAGCGTAACGGTTAGTTTCAATGACAATTTCCTTCATGATGTCAGCGTCAAATATATCGATGAAGGCATCATAAAGAATCATAATCCTTCACCACCAACGGGGTGGACAAGAAACTCTTCTCTAACCACAGTGAATGCGGTGAAGTCTCGTTGCCATTTGAAATTAACGTCACCACTCAACAATTTCTCGTGGTCTACATCCATTTCGGCTTCCATAAAGCCTTACCGACGCAGCTACTTGAGCTCCTCATCGTCTGATAAATTCTGCTGAATCTCCTTTTGGCGGAAGTGACATAATATTCGGCATCATCGTCATCCGAAAATTCTGAATCATCATAACTACTTCCACTTTCAGGATCCAAAAGCGCTTCTGTTAGTGATGAGACACGGAAAGTCTAGAAGAACTAGGCATGTCTTCACCAGAAAACGTGGACATTAGGAGAATTATCACTTGATGAGTACTCGCCGGTTGAATCGTAGAAGCCGGAAATGGCGCAACGAGATTTGATACCTATGAGGTGGTATCATGCTCGGTATCTTCTATTTCAATGACGTAAAGAATTTCTCTGGCTTCAAGTTTATTTACACCCAGCTCCATCAGCAATTTCTCGGTGCCCGACGCATTCTTCCACATCCGTCGACACCTCCATTCGAAATCAGCCTGCGCCTGATTCTTCGGCTGATTGAAGTCCGCACACTAAAAACAATATATATTAGGGTGATTAATTTTAAGCCATGATTTTTTCCTCCCGCAGAAAAATATCCTGTTAAAGAGGAACTCTTAATTTTAGTTCTAAGTACTTTTTCCAATTTCAAAACTTCCCATTTTAAATACAGGTAAACTTGTATTTTTTATCTTTTAAGTTTATATAGTTCAGTGGCATTTCATGGTATGACCTCGCCCACAGATTTTTTTAGAAAGTGCCTATTGCGGCGTAATCGTAAATTGACAAGGTAGTATGGGTAACTAAGCTTAAGCCTTTTATAAAATTCTAGTTTTTCTGTAATTATTTAATAAACAACGAGGACCTACGGAAAATGTAAATGACAATTTGTAAAAATTGTCCTCTACTTCAACGCGATGTAATTGATAGCTTAAAGATAATCAGCATTTAAAGAATAATTTGCTAAATTTTGATAAAATAGCTAGGTTTTGTCTTATAAATTACAGAAAAGTTATTTAAACGTAATTAGAATTTTCTATTCAAAATTATTTCTTCATCGCATCAATTCACCTAAGTATTTTAGATAGAAAATATTGATAATTAGTCTACAAATTAAGTTTTAAATGTAAGAACAAAAATTTCATCAAATGGGTTTCTTTCCAGTTCGATAAATTTAATAATATCAGAATAACACATAGTATTTACGATTGGATAAAATTAAAATTTTAATTAATTATTTGTAAAAGTATAATTACGCGTTTTCGCAAGTTGACATCGACATCGGTATTTTGGGTGCCGGCTTCTCAAAATGTCGATACACAGCAGAAGAACAAACAACAGGCGTCCTGAAACATAATATTGTAATGTAAATGGTTAAAATAAATGCAAAACTTCTAAAACAGTTACAAACACTTTTTGTACGTACTTAACCGTTTTGGGCGTTTGAATTGTGGTGATGATGTGGAAGATGACGGAGATGGCTGCGCCGACGAACGACCTGGGATCGCTGGCGAAGGGATTCGCGCAGGAACTGGAGATCGCAGTGATTGGTCCGATTTGCTCAGCGCCAAGTCCACAATATGTCGTGAACGCAGGGACGTTGAACTTTCGGACCATTTTGTTATGATATTAGCCCTGAAATTTATAAAAATGTATTATATATTTGAAAAACAATATTTGTAATGTGACCTAAAAAATAGAACAAAATAAAATTCATAAAACATAGTATGTAAATATTTATATTAAAAAAGATTTGCAATGTGATGAGTTTGAAAAAAATTCCTCGTAAATACTTTCCCAACCTGAAAAATCTCATATTTTAAAAATTCATAAAACATGGTAAATACTTATATTCAAAATAAAATAAATTAGCAATAGCGTTTAAAAAAATTCTTCATAAATACTTTCCCAACATGAAAAATTCTCATATTTTCAAAATTAATAAAACTTGGTAAATATTTTATTCAAAATAAAACAAATTAGCGATATGATAGTTTAGAAAAAATTCCTCGTAAATACTTTACCTACAAAAAATTTCATATTTTCAAGTTTATAAAACATGGTAAATATTTATATACAAAATAAAAATAAATTTGCAATATAAATGAATTTGACAGAAATGCAATATAAACATTTTCCTTTTTTTATCCTATTTGCATAGTTTGTAATAATATTCAATTAATCCTGAAATTTAATAATTCAAGTAATTCAATAATTCGAACAAAATCGTAAAATTTATATTTTTCACTTTTTGCTTGACTGTACTACGGTTGAAATTTGGAAAACATGTCTCCCTCACCGCTTACAACAGACGATTGCCGTTAGCAAATGTAACGGTTTTTTTGTACATATATGTAAATTCTCTACAAATTTTGCACCGAGACAAAAGCTAATAGTCTACTTTGTCATTAGAAATCATTGAAATAAAATAATATATTGAAATAATATGTAAAATCAATAACTAAAATTGAACAATGGCGACCATGTTATACAACAAAGAATAAAGGATGAAAGTTTCGGGTTATTTTAGACATAAGTCTTTTCGAAAAACATTGTAATCTATGCTTAATATGATTCTCCAAACGTTTCTACGTATTTTAGTATATTTATCAAAGAGAAATACTTACGGTTTTCTTAGCTTATCCATAATTTCGTAGCAAAATCAGCACACAACAATTCACCGCAAAGTGAGATGACGTAGCGTATGGCATCACGTGGATTTAAAATATCGTTGTAAATTTTTTGACGCAAGTGACGAGAACAGTAAATATTTTTCTGCTCCCTTATTTTTTAAACTATAAGATTCAATTTCGTATAATATTGTAGTATAACCCAGAAATTTAAAAAGTATTTTTCTTTTGTATCATACCAAAAAAGAGCGAGTTATGCCGTTCTAGTGGGTGGCGCCTCAGTCGCAAATGCCACTATAATGGCATTGCGCTTGAGGGTCAAATAACGAATTTGAAAAACGGTTTCCAACCTTGAGCCATCCTAAAACTTCCGCTACTATATTCATTGATGCGTTTTTCGGCTTTCCTATAGTTTTTGAGCTTTTGAACTCAAAATTTGAACTCAGTTTACCCTACCACGGAAATGTTATTCCCAGAATTTCTACTTTCAAGCGCCAAAGCGTTCAAAAATATAAGAGCAATAATAAATTTTTCAAAGCTCAATTGATTCAAAACCTAAATTAAAAATGTTATATTAGTTTTCAAAATTACATTATCTTTCGAATACATTTGATTTCCACTACGTCATTTGACACAGTTTTTTAAGCAGACCAAGCATGAATCCATGTAGAATTTTAAGTTAGTTAAAAAAAATTATTTAAAAAAAAAACCTTTTTTTCAAATTTTTCTTTAGCCATATCTCCGAATGACCCTACCGATTTTGATGCAGTTTTACAATCGTAAACGTTGTTTTTTTAAGAAAAGCCGCTTAGATTTTCGTTCATCAGTAGAGTACTTTAAAAAATATTGTAAAATACGTTTTTAAAAAAATATTTCTCTTTTCGTCAACGATATCTTTAGAAATATTTGGATTTTTTTTGAAGTTGTACTTCTTTTGGCGAGTTATGAAAAAATTACGAGAGTGAATTTTTATCGGGGTGACATGGAAACTACAGAATGAAGTTGTTGAAATTGTTATGAAGCAATTTAGCGAGCAACTTCAGACCATTAGTAAATGATGTGCCAGTTCAATCACCGGAAGATGCTATGGCGGTCAACATAATTTAGAAATAACGTTAACATATTCCAATTTTTGCTTAATAGTTGTTACGGTTTCAAATAAAAATATGAAGTTGATATTAAACTGTATAAGAAAACAAAAATAAATTATTAAATTTATCATATTTAAATTAAACTTTATCAACCGTATTGATTATTCTACTCCAGTCCTTTTATTACAATTAATTACTTGCATGCAATGGAAAACAATTTTTTAATCACGCCAAAGTATAACTTCTCACGCGCATACCTACATAAGTACAGGTACTGTGTTTATTGGTTTATATGTATATAAACGAAATTCAGTGATAAATCAATATTTGATTCATACGAAATAAAATATACAAAAATAAATAAAAGTACCTGTGGCGCTAAATGAACAACTCCGAAAATATAATAAATTTTACTATGTGAAAACATACGAAAAGGCATAAATTCAAGTCAAGACTTCTGATGATACCAAATTTAATTATAAAAACCCACATATTATTATATAAATATGTTGGAGACAAGATATTCCTTCTAATTCTATAGACCGTACCTATTTGACTTTTTTTATAATATAATTTTATCAAATTGAAGTACTTCAATAGAATTACTTTTTGCAATCATAAATAAGTAATTGATTTAAAGATCAAATAAAGTGATTTTAATAAATCCACAGTTTTTTTTTTTATAATTTGTCAAATAAGAAATTTTATCACAAATAACTGGATATAAATACGGGCTGTATAAACAGGCTGGGGTTTAGTGGCGAAAAGTTCCGCTCACTGAGAAAAGACAATGCAATCACGTGTCATTTGAGGAGAAGCGGGAGTAAAATGATTTCTCAATGAGGTTTTCTAACTTAATTTCGTACTTAATATTTATTTATTATTAGGTTCGCCTATATTATATCCGCGTGCATTGGATCAGTTATGTTGTAAACTGTATGTAGACCCCTAGCGTCGTAAATTTCAAGCTTTCTCATTGGCACTTATAATTTAATTTGTCACTTTATCGCTAGGTGGCAGTGTTTAACGAAGTTAATCTATCAAATACAGGAATCAACTTACTGATTTATGTTATTATTTGCCTATATAGATGACATTATACATTATTCTCATGTACCTTAGTACTAGAAATCATAATTAGTATTAGAAATCTGAAATTTGCGGTTATATTAATACATCTTTAACATCGAATAAATATGAATATTAATCATCTTTACAGAACAAGTATTGTAAAGTAAAAGACACCAATTCCAATGTTTGCATACAGATCGATTCTCACGTGGTCGTAAAAAGGAGGCATGAAATTTTATTCCCTAAGTGTGTATGTACGCTTTGATTGGATTTGTATATTTAAACTAGCCACCCGCATCGGCTTCGCGCGGTAACAGTGATTATTTGCAGCCACGTAATGACTAAATTCACGTAACGAGAATTGATAACTATATTCAAGGTAGTTATGTATAACATTTTCATATATTTCTGAATCTTCAACACGCGTTTACATTGAAATAATTATTCAACGATTTGATACCTAAACGAATAAAATGTATTTATACATACATAAATATATATCTATACCCCTATATATATCTATACCACTATATAAATGTATTGGCTCTGTCTGTACATTTATTTTTTTCACCTAATTTTGTGATAGATAATCATTTTATGATGCAGTGATTCGCATTATACCATTTTTTTCATTTTTGTCTGTCTGTCTATCTGTCTGTATATCTTCTGATAACTCAAGAACGTTTCGGACGATCGAAATGGAAATTGGTATACAATAATAAAATGTAGTTGCGCACATAATAGGCCACTGCCTATTGTTTTACTGTGTGTCTATCTGGCTGTGTGTGTTTTTATAATGTAAGAACGGTTTCACCGATTATATTAATATACAGTAAGAACATTTGATTTGGTAAATGGTAGGCTATTGTTTTTCGGTTTTTCTGTTTGTCTGTCTGTACGTATTACTATAACTAAAAACAGGTTTCATTGATCTTGATGAAAATCATACCGACAGTAAGAACATGTGATTGCGTAAATAATAGGCTACTGTCTGTCTGGTTTTGGCATGTGTGTATGTGTTTTATAACTTATGTATACTTAACTGTATTTTTATTAGTGAGTTTGTTAATATAAGTAAATAAAGCATGAAGATACAATACAAAATATTTAATTTATGTTCAATGAGACATGAGGTTCAGGGCGTATGGTTGTTTTTATGTGACCTCTAACATATAATAGGTTCAACTTAGGTCTAAATTACCTGTTTTATCAATTGGACATATAGTAACATGGTACATGATTACAGTGTAATTAATGGGCGCCAACTGACAGCAAGTGCCGAAAAAGATATATAATCAAACATAATGATGTTCACAATCAAATGTTTTCAAAGAGATTAAGGTAGGTACCTGATTTCAAATTGAACTGGGATCACTTCTCACCTACATTTTGTTCTTGGTCTCTCATCTGTGATGAGAGGCCATTCAAATGTCTGACGCTTTTCAAATCAGAAAAGAATACCCACGAATTTTGTATTTGAAAAGTTATCTTCGATATGATACAAATGATGTGGCTGATCAATCTAATGAAGGTTTAATGACACTAACAATTAGATATTCAAGACAGATTCTTTTAAATTTCTCTTTTTATGATCCATCGACTGAATCAAGTTATAAATGTAAAAAAGTTCCTTATTCGCAAACAAGACGAAGAGCAGAATCGAAAGTCGAGACCGGATGAGGACGGAATCGAGAACGAAACCATGGTTGGAATCGAGTGTGGAATTAAAATTAAAACCAAGAGCATGTTCGGGATCGGAATAAGGAACGGTGCCGAGGTCAGAAATCAGAGCGGGGCTTCTTAACCCTAATCTATTTAGTCCGAGACTGGTTTCTGATTTAAAAGCGAGACTGCGATCAAAGTCAAAAGTGAAATAAATTGTTATCGAAAGCAGGATTGAGATTAAGATCGTAAACGGTCGATACATAAGATAAAGGAATGTGTTCAAAGTCCACGCGGGCGAAGCTGCGGGCAGAAGCTAGTATATATATATGCGTGCGTGCGTGCGTGCCGCAACAGTTTGTGTTTGGTCTAGTTAGTGAGAGTTCCGGTAGCCCACACCTTCCTCCATCAGATATCTTATTCTTACTCAAAGGACCGGCGACCTACTGGTGACTCCTCCGGAATCGCAAGTGTTCATGGACAGCGTTGACCACCTATACTCCGGGAGCTCCCATGCTCGTATGCCCCTTGATAAGGCTAAAAAAAAATTAAAATAAAAACGTAAATAATTCTGTTGATTCAATCGCTACCAAACTTCACACCATCACCTGCTACGCTAATCAGTTGGTTTGTCTAAAGTTTCATTAAAATCAGTCAACTCCGTCTTGGCGTCTTGGAGACGTACATATATCGACTTTTATGTATAGAGATTTAGGTACATCACTGCTTAGTTACTTTTGTTATTATTAAAGCTGAGATGGGTACTTGAATACAAGGGCTAGGTAGACGTCGTCATGAAATTTATCAAAAATAAGGTAGACGAGTGATATTGCGTCATACGTTTTACGGCCGAATCATAACAAGTGGTGAGTTAGGCCATCATCTTAGACACATGTTAGGTCCCCGTTAAGTGCAATGCCGTGTAGCGGCGGTTGCACGACACGCTGACGAATGGCGGACGAATGTGCTCGAGTCGCCCCTGCCCGCTTTGCACACCCGACCACGAAACTAGAGCAGGCGGAGCGTGCTCGGTGGATAGGGTGATCTGTACGGCTTATACATCATGTAAAAGTTATCTTTAACTTCTAATAGTTATAATTTTGCAAATAAAAAAAAATCGGATTTTGGCTGTATCGCGAATACGGGCGTGTATTTTATGTGAACACAGATGTACGTTACGGATAATAGTTTCTTTGGACGAAGAATCTAGGTCATATTTTACTTAAATAGAAAAAGATGACCTAGTACCAAACATCAATTCATGAAGAATTTCACGTTATTTTGAAAAACCCTTTTTTTATTTTCCTTTCACAAAGCTTTCGAACGAAACCATCGATTTTGATGAATTTTGCAGCAGTCGACTTATTTTTTAAGCATAATAGCTTATTACATTTTGGAATTTGTTGGCAGAAGTTTAGAGAAAAATTTTTCTCCAAGACATCTCATTAATATGAGAACCATATGTGATGAATTTAGCGATGGTTGACGTTGTTTTTTAATGGGAACTGTTAATGTCATGTTCTTACTCAACACAAAATCCCAAATTAGTGTATCGTAGTTTCCTTGAAACTTTAAAACTATGCCAGTCTACCTCCGAACTTTGCACATGTATATTGTCGAAATGAATACTATAGGAAAAGGGAATAATTAGGAAGTAAAAGGCTTACCCCATGTCGCGTCTTGGGATCACACACACGGTACCGCACAATTTGGTTTTTTAAACTATCTTTGCCGCACAAGCGTTTTACGCGTCGCATATGTTGCAAGTTTCTTTTTGTCTCATCGGTAGTTGCAGAAAAGCGACACCTATTGCCCCATCAGAAAGAAAAAGAAATAGGCAAGGAAACATGTATACTATATAATGCTGTCCCTGTTCTGTACTTTCTTATAGGTGGCTTGGCCGTATAGTTAATGTTAGCGCAGCTGCACCAACATGGAGGTAGAAAGAATTTTTCTTCTTTTTTATCTATCGATGTCAATTTCAATTACGGTCTCGTTTTCGATTCCGGTCCCAGTTACACTTGATTCTGATCTCATCCTCACACTCATTTTCGACCCTAATCACGTTCTCAATTTTGATTTCGGTCTCGCTTTCCAATTTTAACCCCAGCCCCGTTCCTGATTCTACTTTTCGTTCCGCCTTTAATTCCGATTCCGCTATCAATCACAATTACGATCGGGGGTTATTAGTAAAATAAAATCTAGCTAATATTACTTGACGATAGTGTAGATTTCTATGAGTAAATGAACTTTTAGAATCGATGTTTTAGAATCGGTTGAATAATACAAATACATGGTCGCAGCTGGGGACAAACATTAATAGGTATAACAAACAAAACATGAAACATCCCGTCCACACTTTAAATTTTGATCCGCTCTTTAGATTCATTTTCATCCCCACTTTTGGATATGATGACTCTGTATCCATCGTGCTTCCAATTCCGCTCCTCGTCCTTGAATTCGTTTCGATCTAATCCCGATCGCGGTTTTGCTCCCGATCTCGATTGCGGTTCCATTTTTAATTCAATTCCAATATATTGTCTCATTTTCACAGTTTCTTTTTCACGCAAGAATCCTAAAAATATCGCAATAACAAGTAACTAAATATGGCCCAGTAGGTTCTCCCACGTCCCAGTCAAAGTCGCATCGTGATCTGTTCAGCCATTCCGAAGATATTCCGTACAAATAAATGTTTATGTGTATTAAACCGTTTGTAAGCAATATTAAACAAGAACAACTATTTAGATTTTTGATTTTATTAGTATAGTAGGTAAGAAATAAAATGAAAAAAAAAACACTTTTTGAATAATTTATCTTCAACAATACCTCTTGAACAAATGAACCGATTGTGATTCATTTCACTACGTTGTTTTTAAGAAGGATAACTGGATAGACTTTGGAATTTATGGGTAGAACAGTTTACAAAATATTGTAAAAAACATTGAAAAATTTTAGTGTCTTTTCAGTAAATCACTCAATATTTGTGCAGTTTGCCGAAGTCGATATACCTTTTTAGGAAAAGAGCTGATTAGATGTTGGTGTCGATCGGTAAAGTAGTCTAAAAGGTATTACAAGAAAAATTTTTCGAAAAACATTATTTTTGTGATTCTTAAAAATCTCCGGGCGGATTTGTTCAACGTTTTAGATAATCTGAGTTGAGTGAACATTTTTCCAATGTCGCACATTACGTTTCGATCAGTTAATCCCTTCAAAAGTTATGAGAGGTTCACACACACCTTAGCACGCACGCATGTACACACCCAGATATACAGGCATACAGACATCCCCCGGAAAATGGTCGAAATAGATTTCCAGAACTCTAAAACATTAAAACTCTAAACGTAAAAAGTCGATTTACAAAAATGGAATTAAAAACAGTAACTTTCTAGTTTCACGATTTTTTTAATAGTGTAAAAACTGATATATCCCGAAAAAAAAGTGTAATTATAAGTAGAGATAGTAATGGTAAGATAAAGTTTCGGAATAGAATCTTTCAGAAAGGTGGATGTCAAAGACAGTCACTCAAATTGGAAACTGTGTGTATGGATCTGTATAAATCGGAATTGTTATTGTGTCGTAATAGTGGAAAAGGTTTGAATGGTCTTAAATTAGGTCAATGATAACATTTGGGAGTAGTTGTGTAGAATCTAGATGACATTATGTCTGTTCAGCAGTATTGAATTGGCAGTCGATGAAGTAATACTTAAGATAGTCGAAAGTTACAATAATGGAAGTAAACTGTAGATAACAAAAAACTATGTTGTGACTGATACAGCATAATCAAATTGCTAAGATTAATAAAAAAAAAATAATGTGAATATTCAATAAAAATGTATAATGATGTATATCGTGGCGGCTACTTATGGCTCTCTGTCAATATGTGATCCCGTCTGTTGTATACTGTTGTTACTCAAAATGCTTATGGTTAACGACTATCTTAAGTTGATCCAAGGTACTGGGTAGCACTTGGATAGCACAATCTAAAAACAACAGTTGTGTTTTCAGTCGATGTTTTTTGAATCCATTCCAAAATATGCCATCTTGCGACAACAGGCTATCGTCATTATGATTTTAAAGTCAAGTAATATTAATATTATTATTCTTGTAGAATTTCACGCATAATAAAATTTCATTACTCAGATTCTGTTGTAATGTTTTTCGCGTGATTTTACTTTTAGGCCCAATGAACAATTAGTTGAAAATAAAGACTATTCGTACCAAATTTCGCACAATTATATATAAACAAATATTTTACTTTGTCAATTTGATGCCCCGTCCATGAACGTTAGCAGTGCAATGGCGTGTTTAGGGTTTTGCAATCCCCTAACAACATTGACACTGTCTGATTGTCCCAAACCATGGCTTTATACGATTATGAGAGATTTTATTCCACTAATTATGATAACATTTTTGCTGTTGCGATTTGTTTACATTGATTGTATAGTTCTGTTCAACTGATTTCAGATATATTCGTTAATTTAATATGATAAATATAATGTGAAAATTTTAGTTAGTGATGCATAGCAATATTTTGCAATTGCAATGCTTACGTGATGTTCGTTACATCATATTTAACACAATTTTTAACTGTTAATATCCCAAAGTATTGAATGAGGTAGTAAGTTAACCAATTTCAACAAATTATTAATTGTGATGTATGCATCACAATTAATAATGCTGATGTATGCATTAAATAGTCTTAAAGAAAATGTTATTGTGCAAATTTTGAGGAAAATACGTTATCACGAATTGAAGCCTACAGAAGACCCATAGAACACCCTTAATTCAGTGCAATAAATATGTTTATCGAAATATTCATTTGGCCTTACTGAATACCAATTTGGCTGCAAAGTGCGTATTTATATATGATTTGACGAGAGCCAACTGCGGAGTGGTGAGCTACGTCCCGAATGCTATTCGTGTGACTTTGAATGATCACATTGACAGGGCGAGTGGAGTGCTAATGTAGTATATTGATTCTGCGCCCGCTCCGATCGGCAAACAGCTCTGGCCTCATCCGAGGGCTGACAGCGCAAACGCGTGCTAAAATTTGATAAAGTCCTCGGTTCATGTTTAATCATACGATATTAAAGACGTTGTGTACACAGGGGCCGCGCGATGAGGCTAAACAGCGCCGACACGCGCACTGTGTACTGCGTGTCGCGGCCGTGGCGAGACCATCTTCGTCGAATCATGATTTGTGTTTGTCGAGTCGTTCGATCTTGCAGGGAATGAATACGCGATCGATAAAGCTCGATAAAACTTCGATAGCGTCTCTCTGCACGCAGCACACATGCGGGTATTGAATTTATGACAACTGTGTATTAATTACTCTTGTCATATCAATAACTTATCATCACGATGATTCCATCTAATCACTGTTGGTTATTAATAGAGACTAATACTTAATTAATTTACCGAAACCAATCTTGAATGCGTTTTTGAATTTCATTAAAACAACTGTAATATTTATGACTGTGATAAATGTTTATACCCTGTTAATGTTATAAATGTGAAAATTTGTATGTTTGGATGTTTATTACTCAGTCACGTTTTAACGGTTGAACAGAATTATCTGAAACTATACAATAACATAGTTTATAGAGAATAATGTAGAAGCTATAATTCATAAAGTTATTAACTTGTTCGCGAATTTGTTAGCATGATCTTAGGCCGAAGTCTTTTCTTTGGAAATTGGTTATTGGTAACAATAATGTTCAAGAGAGATTCAAGTTCAATGTCAGTTTGATATCGAAGTCGGAGCAAGACCGGGATGACAATCAAGAATGTAAGTAAGATAATTTTATAAAAATATATTTACAACAATACGTGTGTTTTCAGTGTAATAATATATGATTTTCTGGCGGCCGGAGCCGCGAATGAATTATGGTATGTTTTGAAAAGAAATAGAATCTAGATCGAGATCAGAATTAGAATCAAAAGCGGAGCCAGAATTGAGATCGAAGACAGGAACAAAATCGGGATTGTGGTTAACAGAGTAATCGGTCGATATTAGTGATGAAGGATTTGATGTCTACGCGGGCGGAGCCCGCGGGAAAAAGCTAGTAGTATATAAATATACACTTACATGTATAAGACTATTATATGATATACAGTTAAGGCTAACGTGTCATTCCGGGCTATGCCTTATCAAAACGTAGTGAAAAATAGAGAAGTTACAGGAAAAATATATTAAATTTTATTGATTTTGTATTTTTATTGTACAAAATATTTCTAATTACATCTTTGCAAGATTTTACAATTTGTAAAGCAAAACCACTTTACGCTGTGTCGACAGATGATAAAATTTAATGTCAATCGTGCCGTAGTGAGGATAGTCTCAGAGTAAAGTTAGCATAGAGGGAGCGATAAAATAACAACACACTCCTGAGTTGTTATTTATTGCTAGAAAAACAAGTCCAAGTAGAAAGGATTCTCATTGTACTTGTTTTTATAATGATGTCTGTAATGAAACACAGCGGGATAGTAATATAATTTAGAAGCACGCGTTGTGCACTTTTTCCATATTTATAGAAAAGTTTAATAATGCGCCTTACCAAAACTATTATCGACAATTTCTGCACTTTATTTATCATGAATTCGAATGAAAATTTAATACTATTTAGAATGTGTCTCAGTATCAGTAAATAATCCAATTGTAATATGAATAAAGTGCATATAAATTAAATTGTTTTCTACATTTCAGATAATCATTGCATATGCCTAAAATCCAGTTAGAGTAACGAACACTTTTGATAGTTTACTTACTACCAAAAACCTATAAGGCTTTTGTAGTTATGATGAAGCTAAAATCTGTTTTATAAAAGCACAAAAATTTCATAAAAATAAATATATACCTAATTAATAGTCATATTAGTAACACATAATATTTACTTCTTTAGGCAATAAATTTTTATAATTCTCATTTAAAAACATGTGTGTCGTGTTGAAATGTGTTTTTCTCAGACTTTCTACACTTTTATATACCTAAATATTGCCGTAATATATCACAGCATATGATACCTGTATTTATTAATTGAAAAAACGGGCAAAGATGACTTCAGTGATTTCGTAATCAATGTGTTCAGTCATATGGTTAATTCGCTGCAGCACGAAAATGGACCAGATCGACCGATAAGGGACCACAATTTCGTCCAGTGAGGCAGAGTTCCGGTGGTCCACTCCCCCTCATAGCCCCCATTCCCCTCTGTCGCACTATTCTCCTTTACATTACTACTTTCCCCTCCGTCACTCCACTCCTCCCTCTATCAGATATCTTATTCCTATCCAAGTGGTTAGCAACGCACTGGTTAACTCGTCTGGAGTAGTGATTGTCTGTCAGCTGCGGTGACCACCTGCTTTCTGGTGGATCGCATGCTCGTTTGTCCCTCTACAATGCTAAAAAAAAATTAGGGAATGCTCTGTTTAATTTAGTTCAATGAAAAATGTTTTTGTTTAACATCTTATATAATTTGTGTAATAACATATCTTCAAATTTCTGGAAGGTATTAAAATAAAGCTGTCGAACCAAAAGAAATTATATAATATATAGTTACATTAATTTATAAATATCGGTCCCATAGAAAAAAAATTAGACAATTCCATATTAAATTTTAAGTTATTAAGTTCTTCTTCATTGACTAAATTAAAAAAAATAAACACCTGAGAGCATTGCAAGGGAATGAAATGATGCAACTTTTATCAGCTCCATAAGCGATATTATGTGACTCTCTTATGTGACTATTCATTTAATATTCGTTTACTAGTATTTCAAAAATTCAATAGAGAATAATTAAAATAATAATTTTATTGCACTAAGACAATGAAAAAACTATATAAAGATAATAATGACTGTTTGAACAGTAAAATCAATGTTATTTGTTTCTTGTTTGTACTTTATTGACACTACTATTTTTATTTTATAGGTTATATTTACTTCAAGTAAACAGTTTCAGATATTTCAGCCCTAGACTTAATCTGTATTCAATATACTAGCACTAAAACTGAAGTATTATTTAATTTTAAACATATAAGACACAAGATAAACATTTTTATACATAACAAACGTGCACTGCTTCGTTGTTGAAACTTAGTTATTAGCAATATCCCTTGCAGAAAAGTAGATTATCTGCTGGAATACAAAACAATAGACTTTTTATACACAAAAAAAAAGTATAAAACCAGAAATTAGCGGCGAAGCTCAAGGTATGATCAAGATCAGCATTGGGACCGATATTGGTATAAAAAATAGGGCTACTATCGAAATAAAAAGCGGGATGGGAATCAGAAAAAAATCATTACTAAATTATAATTTAGAGTAGCAGAGATAAAACGGCTAGTACGAGATAAAGTTTGTTGATAAGCTTTAAAAAATTATCGATATCGATAGCAATTAATTATTATTAGAGTTTTTTCCCACAATCCTAAGGCAAATTATAATTTTTAAGAAATATCGGAATTAACGAGTTCATTGTTGTAAAGAACCGTCGACATATCATTGTAATATTAAAAAATAAAAATTATTATTGACATGTTACTGTCGCATAAAGTTTCTCTTGTATTCTTAAAGATATTTTTATATTTTCGAAACTTCTGTATTCGATAACATTTGGCACCTATCCTGAATGAAAGTTGCATGTTGAATTTCTTATGGCGCTGGTATACCCCACGAAAAACAGGAGACATTGATAGAAATAAAAACCGCCACTGGGCAGAAAATACTCTCGATTGACATATTTTTGCACAAAACTAAATTAAATATAACAATAATATAAACTGTTAGTAGAATAATATAAACCTTGTAATTTTACTGCATTCTAAATAAATCTAAGAGGTCCACTTATATTTCAAATCTGTTCGCTGATTTTTAAGGAAAAACAAACTACATTTGTCTTTTTTTTTATCAAATACGCTTGTGCAGCTGCTAATAAGAAACACATGTATGGACGACAGTTTTAAAAATTTTAGGCGGTCTCTATGCTGTCTATGTATCTTTGATGTACTGTATAACGATTGAGCCTAGAATACCATATTTTGTACAACATTTCTTTAATCTATCAATTTATTATATTTAAAAATAAATATCAAGGTCAATGCATATGCTATTCGGGAAATAATATGTGCATTGAGTAAAGATACTTCACGTAATTTTGAATATATTTAATGAGTACTTTGTACACGTATTACGTACATTTTTTTCTCAATCGCGAATCCTTCTATTACATTTTGACGCTCGCTCCGCTCACCCACCCACTTCACCCTTTCTCGGGAGCTTTTATTAAAAAAAAAACCCAAGCACTTTTTAAAACGGCCGTAGGCGCGCTGTCGCAGCAATTAGAAACAGACTACCAAAATATTAAAACTTCCCCTTGTAGCCAGAATGTGTCGTCTGCAATATCCCGTCATTGGTCACGCGCCTTCCCTGACACGCGGCGCCCGCGACACCATTAATGTGAGTATTAAGCGCATTCACGCGACTCGCTCGTTTTGCATACGGAATGCTGCGGGATGCGCAGTGCCTTTGGCAAATTCATCCTGTACGTATTTGTGTTCGAATCGTGGACGGCTTGACAACAGCAAAGTTACCTTTATACCTAGCTGTAGGCAATTGTGTTAGTTTTCAAATTGTTTTATATAATATTTCACCTTTGCAACAGAATTTGTATTGTTCTCTAGTATTATAGAGAAGCTGTTTCCTGCCCGTTGAGCTGTACGTAAATTAAATTTAGTGATACGTATTTCCGATTCCGTTCCTGCTCCCGATTTCAATCCCAGGCTGCCTCTATGGCGAACTTGGTTCTCTTTTGTGGATTATTGTAATTTTTCTGGTATAGTTACGTTTATAATCTATCTCTTTGCAGAATGTTATTACAAGCCAGTCAGCCTTTCCGAAGTTAGCTTCGACAAACAAAGAAACAGACACTCAGTTTTATTTAAATGTATGTCATAGGATTCTTATGGACATCCAGTTATACAGCTATCGATATCGTACAAGGTTTCTGTACTAAAGTAAAGCATGATATTTTTAGTACTAAAAATGCAATATTAATTATCGGCGGGACAAAAAAGAATTTGAAATCGCTAAGCGTATAATTTCTGTTCGTATTAGATTGTCACGAATATTTGCTTTCTGATGTCGTTTGAGGATCCTCAATGCAACCGTTGTCATAATACCGAGCTCTATTAAAGGGTGTCCGGAGGCTGGCGGGCGATAAATGCGCTTGTGGGAATGTATTTTTTCTGCATAAATGAAAAGATGTCATAGCGATTATAAAATACCTGGATCAAATATATTGTCACAGGAATGAATTACGAAAGATTAGTTTTCTTAATGCAATTATACAATGATTTCGAGGTTTACGTACGAAAAATATACCCTACATATATATGTTTAATCATCTAAAGAAGGTAAAAAAACCGGGCCAATTATTCGTCAGCATTGCATTTCTCAATAAATGTTAACAACATAACTGAGTAGTAAAAATTATATCGTTTTTAGGGTTCCGCACCTCAAAAGGAAAAAACAGAACCCTATAAGGGATCATTTTGTTGTCCGTCCGTTCATCTGTCTATCAAGATCCTTTATTTCGGGAACGCGTGGAGATATCCAGTTGAAATTAAAATCACATACTCAAGTCTACAGCTCCTTAAAGTTGTCAAAATATCAAACATCTAAGTTAACGTGAAAAATAATACGGCAGTTTATGCCGCAAAAAACGTATGTTTTGACACTCTCAAGGGAATCAAAATTTATAGGGTATTTTCCGTTGACCTAGAACTATGAAATTTGGCAAGTAATACCGTCTTATACTACAAGTATAGGAAAAATCTAAAAGTTATATATTTGTAATTAAATCATAAAAATATAGTCTTTATTTTTTAAAGTACGTAATAAATCGTCGAGGTTAAACGGTATACGCGGTCATAATTCTATGGGTAACCGATTTTTTTGTAGACTTTTTTAAACTATCGCCAATTTATACAGAAGAATAAAATCTGAAAGCTATATATTTTTAATTAAATCACTAAAATTACAAAAAAAAAAGCTTGAAAAAAACTGCGAGACTCGGTTCCTAAATTATTAATAACATGTACCTGTAAATTTGTGCGGATCCCTCGGTGGGCGAGTTCGACTCGCACCTGTACAGTTTTTTTGGAATTCCATACCTCAAAATCCGTATTATGAAGACGGGATCCTAAAACCGTAATCCATAACACACGGAATCCTATAAGGACTCAACAAAAGGAACCCTTACAGGATCACTTCGTTGTCCTTCTGTCCGTCTTTATGTCTGTCTATCTGCCCGTTAAGAATTTTTTCTCGGGATTGCGTGGAGGTATCAAGTAGAAATTATTATCAAATACTAAAATCGATTCTTCATTGAAACTGTAAAAAAGCATACTTTTAAATCAACGCAATCACAAAATGCGCTCACTTTTGTGGCATATTTTGACATTCACAAACAAATTAAAACCGATGAGGTTCTTCGCACTGACTAGAATCATAAAATTTGGTAAGGTGCACAGCAGAAGTAAAGGGAAAGTATTTAATTAAAACATATATCAGAAATTAATTTCAGTCGCAAAAAAAAATTGCAGTAACACTTTGCAGTTGGGTATGGATCGTGATATAAGCGGATGTATGGGGAATATTTTTAACTTTGCTAGGAAAATTTAAAACGTCCGAAAATTCGGATCAATTATTTTGAATAATTATTTGATAAAAGAAAAACAATAAAAGTTTCTAAGTCCTCGGATCAATATGTCGCTAGCATCGGTAATAAAATTCTCGAAATTCTGGATGAAATATTTACATACAGCTTTTAATTTGTACGGATGTCTCATGGTGCGAGTCCTATTTCGCTAATAACAGTACTTTCGTAAGCGCATGAAAATATTTTGTGAATTAATAAATTTTTATTTCAAAGCTGTTAAATTTTCAAAGATGTAAATGTTTCTTAGGTCTTCAATAAGAACTTATTTTGAAAATTTGTCATATATTTTTATAGAAAAATAAAAACAGTTGAGATTAGTAATTCACTCGTTTTTTACATGAACCTTTATTTTTAATATAATTTATAAAATAGATACTTTTTTTGTTTAGTAAGGTATTTTAAATGTTACAGACGTTTCCTTTCTTTTTTTAACTCTTTATATTTATATGTTAGGTTTAAGGAATTTGGTCCACTTATTTTTTGTTGATAACGTTTAACGCCTTCGAAAAAGTCAGTCATGCTGCATAATTAGCCTCCGAGTTAAATTGTTCTGATGGTGATAGAAAAAGGTTGAAAATTGTTCGTGTAAATATTGTACCGTGCGCATGTGGACGCAGTTTTTCCTAGAACTTGACTTGGCTCACTTTATACTTTTAGATGGTATCGCCAGGCACATATATCTTGCTATTTCATGATATCAGAGATCAGTTGTGTGGGCGTTCCTATATGGACCGCTGGCCTATACCTAGGTGTTTTACACTCTTGTTGAATATACCAAACTGAAATTCAGTATGTGATTTCAAAGGTGCAAAAAATTTAATAGTCCCATATATTTGTATCTCTAAAATTCATATAAAATGTAAAACCAATAGTTACACTCTCGGGAAGTTGCCTCCACCGTATTTGCTTCAAGTGGAACGTTTTATGGGAGGGCTTTGAAAAATTCAGATCTGCAAACTTTTTGTGTGACGAAAAGTGATGGGAGTAAACCCTGTGTCGGGTAGATTGGGAGTAGTGTCTTGCTCGATTTCGTATATCGGAGAAGAGTGAGACAGATGTTCCTCTCTCTTTCTTTGTTTCTCGTTGTCCGTGGTTGCGTTCATGCGGCGTGGCAATCACTGAGTTGGTTGTCAACAGAACAGCTCTTGAAACAAGTGCGTATAACCAACCATTTCCAGTATTGTTTAGTGTTGTCGTTGTTTACAATCTATTTTTCATTCAAATATACAATTTTGTTGGTAATACCTAAGTAAAGCGCAAAAGAACAAGAACGTGGCGCGAGAAAAACGCTCGGGTGAAGTACCAGCAGAATGTGAAAACATCGCGGTACAATTACTCTACTGCTGATATTCTATACTCATCTCAATCTCTTGTAAGTTATTTTTCTAAAGTTTCACTTCCTCCGTGTGTGAATTGCACACACAAACACACACAATTTTTTTCTGTTTCAAAATACAAATTTAATTTGCGTTCTCGGTGTTTAATTGATTTTGTCTTTTATCCTTAAAAAGAGTGGGTTCTTGAACATATTATGACAAAAATAGACTTTATATCAAGGGTTGCGGAAATGGTTTTTTCATATTTTATAAATTCAATATAATTTTTCATTATATTTTATTTACATTTAATTATAATATATGTGCCATTTCGAGCGACAATTTCTTGCCATTTTGTAGGTAATAACATCATACGCTGCTGTAGAATTTTTGGAACCTCTAATCAAAAAACTGTGGCAAGTAATTTTAACAGTCCTCTTTTCATATTAACCTAACACTACCTAAAGAAATCTGAAAAAACTAAAACACCTGAAGATCTGAAGGTACAAGGTAAGGACTATAAGATAAAAGGATGCATTAACATTTTCCAACCAAACTCGCTCAATATTTACTGAGTGGCTACAGATGTGTGTGTTCTGGCGTTATCATGATTAAAAATCACCACCTTTCTGTTGATCAATTCCGGTCGTTTTTCTCTTTACTTCTTGCTTGAGTCTCATCAGCTGTTAGCAGTAAAGATCCAAATTGATGGTCTTCTCTGGCGGTAAAATTCATAGTAAATAATGCCTTTTCAATCCGATCATACACATAGCATCGACTTATTGCGAGTTGATCCGGGTTCCGCTATAGTCTGCGGAGCTTGCTTACTGTTTAACCATGATCTTTTCGCAATGGATTACGATTTTTCATCCCTACCCAGAATACATTTTCATCACCAGTGATCAATCTTTTCTAAAACGATTCGGTTTCATTACGTTTCAATAGAAAATCACAAATGACTACTCGATTCATTAGACTTCTTGCAGTAAGTTCATGTGAGACCCAAGCATCGAGTTTTTTGTATATCCAGCTTTGTTGAAATTGGTCAAAACTGTTTTGTGGGCAATCTCCAGCTCTTCAGATACGTCGTAAGAACTAATATGCTGATCTTGCTCTACTTTTTACTAAAATCGCCTAGGCTTTATCCGTAATAGGTCGACCAGAGCGATGTTCATCTTTGATTTCAAAATTGCCAATACAAAAACGCTTGAACCAGTTTTATGCTACTCTTACCGACACTGTATTAAGTACATAACGTAGCAATTTCTTTTCGCGGCTTGTGTCGCATTTTTCTTTTTTTTATAATAAAACTTCAAAATGTATGGAATTTCTATATTAGATTCACACATTTTAGTGGACAGAAAGACAATAGAAATATGGATGGAAACTCTTACTTTTTGTATTATTTAAAAATGTTGTCTATTTAATAGTACCAAAAGTAACCAGATGCAAACAGCACAATCAAATAAATCTTATTGCAACTTTGATCTTATAAAATACTAAAAAACTTTTTCCCCAACCTTTTATATTTATAAAGTAAAATAATAATTTTCGCTTTGTACTAAAAGATAAAACAGTTAAATGCTAAATTAGACGTAAGATTGGATAGACAATGCATCCTGAAATTTTAAGATTGCATTTTTTCCTTTTGGTGCGGTTGCACCTTTTAATATTAAATACACTAAAATTCAAAATAACTATGAGTATGTGTTTCTTAATAAACAAACGTGCTTATGATAATGGTAATAGAAAATGGGATATAGCAAGAATTACTACATCATAACGCTAGACAATGATGTTACAGGGCGGTATGGCAAAGCGACGCGCGTGTTTTTACGGTTGCGTGACGACTCCAAGACCCACATTTTTCTCTAGTTCACTTGTCACCTTGCAGCCTGGGTTAAAAAACTACGATTCAGTAAACATATCATAATGATACAGAGACACGTCAAGAGACATTTCCTCTTGCTAGATCAGACCTCGATCACCGTATTCAGTATCTCATAACGGCCGTGGGCTGTACACAGACAATGTGAAGGGTCATTACTCCTGTAAAATCGGATATGTATGCTGATAGCAAACCGGTGAGAATAATTTCGTTGTATTGAATTTTTAATGTTGTCCGATTGTTATTTCTGAATGACGCAGTAGACCATAAACTCAGTATTTACACATCTTGCAAGTTTATATTAATATTATTTTCATAAATAGATTTTATTGAAGATTTCTATTATATTATATTTATTGGAAATATTTATTTTAAAGAGATTCTTATCGACTCGTCTCAAACAGATAAGCATAAAAACAGTGTCTATTTTTCTCTAGTTCGGAAAATCCTCACAGGTCGTCAGCAACTGATCCGTTATAATAAAATTAACGTCGCCATTCGCGCACATAAAATGATTTAACGTAAGCAACAAACAAGAAATGTAGAGTTTTCCGAATTCATGTTTTAAATTTGACTACAGCCGAGGAGAGAAAACGAAAAGTTCATTAGGGGTTGTGACGCCGCGCCGACACTCGTAAAAATGAAAAAGGGAGAGAAGGGATTCCACAAAGCCACCCCCAATTTGGATTCAATGAGCCGCGAATCGGTAATGCTAAACGGGTAGACAGGGATTAAATATTCCGCTAGTTACCCCGAACGGCCCGTAAAGGCGGCGTTAGCCGGCTGGCTGGGTCATTGTTTTTCCCCGGTTGCCGAAATTTTATTACGCGTCTTGAAAGTGTATTGGCGTTTAGGATTAATCCGCCTTTAAAAATATAAACGGGTTGCGGGCATTAACTGTCTTGTACTTGATGGTTGGAACGAGAGGAAAATGTTTTTTACGTTTTCCGCTTTAGGTATGCGTCCAGATCGGCGATGGCTAAGTGCGGTGAGCTTGGAATTTTCATTTTTTTTTTTCCTCTGACTCTTGTACAGTAGTCGCGTTCTAAATGGTACTTAAAGTTATGTTATATGTATATTAGTATTATAAGAATACATATAAGACTACAATTGATAGTGAACTCGAAATTATGTAAGCGAAATATATACAAAAATAATGGTGCAAGGCTGACTTGAATGGATAACAGGTTTTTCTAAGATATAATGGTGGTTGTATGTATATATATCGCTTTTAAATTTTCAAAAACCATAAACATTGCTAATTGTGGTCCTATTTTAATATATAGTGAATTTATTGACTTAGATGTATATTGGATATTCGTATAAAAGCCTCGCCGTATAAATCCGTATAAAAAGCTCTTGCTTGCGATGACGCTATTCAGGGTTGAATAATTTCGAGAAATTTTTTGTATGATAAAATTTTCAAACGATCACTTAGTCGCTCCTTGCGAAACCCACGAGAAGACGTTTGTTTGTTCAGTGTTCATCCTCCTTTATAGATGTTTAATTGATGAATAATTCGTTTGTACATAAGCATAAGCCATACGTTAATTCTAAAGTACGACTAAGCTTTATCTATATGCACATATAATAAAACAGAGGTACGAAAATCTATGTATTAAAAGTATTCAAGAAAAAGTATTCTAGGGTATAACACGTTGACAGAATATATTTCATTAATTAATTAATTTTTTTTCATTCATTAATTAAATTTTTGTCTGTCTCTATTTGTTCGCGAACTCCGCAAAAACTACCGGATAGAATGTGATGAATGTTATGGTAACAGTTTGTACCCCTTAATATATGGGATAGTTTTTATCCCGTTACGTTGCTATTTTCTTAATTGTTAATATTTTTTTAAAATGAATCATAGATGGCGCTAGCTATACGTACAATTCAGTTTACGTGAAACGGGTATTCATGTAAACTAAAACATCGAGAGCAGGACTAGGATCGAGATCATTGTGAACACAGCTTCATCAAACACTATAAAAGATGTTAGAATTCATACTATGTCTACGCGGAAAGAGGTGTGGGCGAAAGTTAGTATGAAATAAGCACAGTTTCGTAATACTGTTCAATGTATAGTTAATCCCTAACAATTCTTATTTATTTAAATGATACGTCGACAAGCCTTGTTTTATTTCACTTTATCTTTTGAAGTAAAACGAGTACCTAACCTGAGTGGGTTTGCAGTTTTGACTATACTTTCAATTATGTCTTTATCGTTTGTCGTCGATATTGTTTTGTGCAAATTTGATATTCTTAATTATTATGTAGGGTATACTGAATATTTTGCACAACTCAACAGTGAAACAGTTAATAATTAAAATACAGATCGCGATGGTGTATATGGCTCACATATGTCATTAAACACGTAGGATATATATAAGGTTAAAATCTCTCGTCTGTATCATTCTTGTGTTAGATCAATTATCGGTATCTGTAATGCGATCTTATCTTCAAAGTATTAACCTTTGTTATTATACACTTTTCCATTCGCTCGAATCATTTTTCCAAAGATAAAGACCATTGATACGGGAGCGTATTTTAAAAACGCTGTTTGAAGGCTTGGTATCACAAACTCTTTTGGCTGAATAAATTTCAAATTCCTTGTGTATTCTCCGAGGAGAAAATAAATTTAGATTGGATTTTGTTCATATATGTCCTAATCTCCAAAACAATCTCAAATATCTTCATAGCTGATACGTCCGTCTTCAAATAGCCGCCTGACCATAGTCACATGTGATATAATAATATTTTATTTAATAAATAAATTATATTCCACCTTTTTTTAAATATAACATTCGAAATTTCTACGTTTGTAATCAGTTAGAAATTTAAGACTTTTAGTACACACAAAGTATTTGAAGAATTAGTTATTCATAGTTTGCAAATATGACCCTAATTTGTTGTAAAACAACTTTTTCATTCGGCAACCAACGAACAAAGCTGAGCTTATAGATATTTACAGGAGGAGTCTGGTAAAGTGGCAATATAAAGATGATCGGTCGACACATCGTCTCATGTTTAATGTGCATAGAGATGTGTGGGCGGCGCCGCCCGGGCCAACATCGGGCGCCCGCGTCTACTTATCATAAGGACGGAGGAGAGGCGGATGATGCTGAGGCTGTGTCGCTCCGTCACCCCGCGCCCTACACGTGTACCCACACCCTAAACGCTTTCTGCGCCGACTGACAATTCAGCTAACGGAGCTCACTGATATGATACGCTTTCAACGATCAATCGAGAATTTGATTTTCGATTGTGATTAAAATAAATGCTTTAGGCACATCCATACGAGTGTACGTTTTGTGTCCACAGTGAAAAAACAATTTTATCAGTAAATTTTAATCGAGAAACATCAGTTTGGTAAGATACTTTCGCTTGCAGCTCCATTGTGCGTGGACGTGAAATATATTCTTATTTTCGATTCTATCATCTATACGACGTATAACAATGATATTAATAAAATTTGAAGTCAAAAGTGTGCAAAGGTATATACTGCTATATTGAAAGGGATTTTAAAAATCATTGTTTAGAACTTTTGAAATTATTTTCTTTTATTTTTCCTAATTAAATTTAAGATTTTCTTATTAAGAAATTTAGATAACATTTTGGACCCATGATTCAGTCTAATACAAAAGACTGCATAACGTAAACGATTTCTTTTCGAAAATCCGTACTGTCGCACATTCGACGACACCCGAGAGAATGTTGTACCTTTTCGATTCGCCATGGTTGAAGATTGAACCGTGAGCCTAGGCGGCAGTCCCTCAGACTTTGTTCGGCGTCATATTTACATGGAACGAGTGAGTTTTCGTATTCGATGTCAGCACGTTTCCGCGGGCTGTCGCGGTATAACGTCTGAAAGCGTGGCGTGTAAAGCCGCCTTCGCTTCGGCATCGAGAAGCGTTTCCTTTGAACTGAAGACTTGTCGTACAAGTATGAAAATTAACGATATCGGCTATGTACGTCTTTGAGAAATGCGCGTATAATAAATGTCTCGATAATGGTGTAGCGTTGTTGTATAGATTATTATGTTTTTGTTACGATAATTAAAAATAGAATAAGCAATCACAGAATACAAAACCATTTAAACTTTACTACGTATAGTAGTTTTTATGATTTTTTTTATTTATATAGTAATTTTTATGATTGTACTTTGATAATTCCAATTAATTTTAGTCTGAAATATGAAATGACTATAAATAATTTAAATGCATTTAAACCGTTAAATATAATAAACGGTTAAATAATAATTTATGAATTAAAATATTGTAATAAATTACAATAAACGATAAAATACATAAGGTATTGAACAATGAATCCGGTTCGGAATGTATTCCAAGGTTAGACGGCGGATCCTACACGAGTGCTTGTGTTAACACACAAAGTTTCCAATGCCCCCCGTTCACCCTTTTTCGGGGTGGCGTTATTAGTATAAGCAAAAGACATAACTCCTTGCCCTCCCCGCGCGGGCTCGCCCCTCTCGCACAATGGGGCCGTGTTCACATCGGCTCCCAGCTAAATGACACCCTTTAAGACCTCTTTAAGCTCGCCGATGCGAGCGCCGCGCTTTGCCTTCACAAACACCGCTTGTGAATGCTTATTATTTTACATGTTATATTTCGAAGGAGTACATTATGTAGTCGCGGCTGTCCGAAGTGCCAGCTGAGCCTGGATGTGGGTCTGTTTGTGCAGGCGAATGAGGTCTCGTTTGACACGTATGGAGTTCAAATTTGTGACAATTAAAGGCTATTATTTAATCAATCTATGTCTTAATTTGAACCTAATCAACCGATATTCCAATCTATTAATTGAAAAAATAATAATGGATGGTTAGGCATATTATATATGATTTTTATGAATACAATTTGGTTCAAAAGATAGACAATCAGTTTACTCACAATCGTCAACCAAAAAATACTATCTATGGAATAATGTAGATTAGTGGAATAATGTGGAATAATGTGCAAAGTAAGAACGATATTTCTCTATAATGTTTCACACGATGCACCAAAAAAAAAATTTACCTTTTGCATAGATATATTTTGCATCGATCCGTGAGCTGTCATCTCGATCTACGGACGGGACGTGAGGACAGTTGACGTTCGAGAGGCTTATTTAAAGCGAGACTGTTATTGGTAGGGACACCTGAGCAAACGCGGTCACGGCGCTCGCCTTCAAAGAGAGGATTTTGACGGTTTATGTTTAAGGATTGGGGTATCGACAAACAGAGTTCAAAGCGGGCGCGCGTCGCCGGGAAATTAATGCGATATCCGCTGAAAACAAAATTACGATCGCGCTAGTTTTTACAGCTCGTTCTATAGTCCCACCTTTAAAGCGTCCGTGCGGTGGTTTCGTACTCGATGAAAATTTAATTCCGGACGCTTCGAGGCCCGCCGTCGCGGTCGAGTTTATTCTAGTTAGTGGAAACAAAGTTTAATCACGACCTAATTTCTACGTGGATCGCTCGGCGGCCGCGGCGTGCGGCGTGCGCCCGCCGAGCCGGTGTCGCCCGGAACAAAAACGCAATATGTTCACACCGCTGCGTCCCTTTATTCATATTTAATCTTCCCGGGCGAGTACAAAAACAATGATTTCACGGTACAGCATTAACGCGTGTAGGCACAACGGGCAGAGGGAGACGGACGGATACAGAGAGCGAGTTCGAGCCGGCCGAGCAAACACAAGACCATATATTAAAATGTTGTCAATCCTATTTACCGACATTCGGCGTCGTGTTTACCTTATAAATCTATTGCGCGCCGCGGTCGAAATTATGGGATTTAGAGTCAATATTTACTCGCGGCGGGTTTGTCTGCTGTTGCATTTAACACATTTCACCGCGGGGCGCGCGCGGCGCGGCTAAATGCCCGATGCGCCGTGAGCGTCCCACGGCTGTCCCTAGTACATCAAAAGTTTTGCTAGCGTGTCCGCTGTGTGTTTTCGAGTAATTAAAGCTGGTCACCGGTTAATCGTGGGCGGTTTACCTTCACGCCCATCCACGACGCGTGTGTACGGGGCCGATAGGTGTGCCTCAAGGAAACACTCTTGTCTGTCTAATGAAATCGGTCTCAAGGCCGTAAATATTTGTGAATTTATAACAAAGTTGATTCGACGTGAATATGATATAAGTTTCTACGCGTAAACGTTGAATTTAGCACTTTGGAAAAATGTCTTATAAGTCTTTACTTAGCTAATCATATTATAACCATACTAAAGGTATAATATTTTTCATTGTGAAAAATTCTTGCTAATACCTTTTAATTAATTTTGTTATCCGCACACTATGTAAATTAAATATGCATTATTATTTTATTACTGATAATCGTTTAATCACTGTTAAATTTCCATAAATAACATTTAATGCGACATAGTATACCTAACAACGTACCTGCAAGTATAAAATGTTACATTAATGCTTAATTCAAGAGGCTTTATTATATTACAATTTTCATCAAATACTAAACATTTCTTTACAAAATCAAATAATAGGTATGTCTTGGAAATTTTTGAACTTTTTACGTTTTTAATACAAGAACTTCCGATTAATGACTTCAGCGTTAATACATAGAATGTATAACAGATGGCGCTAGCAGTTTTTCTTTGTTTAGAAAATTGGAGGTTTACATTTTGGATTTAATTTTAAATGGAATAAATATGCATTTTTAATTTTTTGTATCCGCGTGAATCAATACATTGTTCATGAGTCGCTATATTTTTGGCTTTTGTTAATCTTCTAAATGCTAAAAGATTAGTAATTTTATGCTTAAAATTTATCCCTACATATCTTAATATAGTTTAAGATTACAAAGTTATTTAAAGTTATAATATTATTAATAACTATTGGCTATTTATTTTAAAATCATTTAAAATTATGTACAATAATTATGTATTATGCTTATTTATATTATATGTGGAAAATCTCTTAGCCAAATATTGTCGGTTCGATTTAATTAAATAATAAAATGTTTTCAAAATTCGTTTGCGTTTTTTAATACTTTTGGAATAAGAATCGAACTACCCTTTTTTACAATAAGTTTCTTCGTAGGGACCGTCAATAGGTCCGACGATGATGGAACTACTATTGTAAACAAGGCCAAAAATATCTACAAAGATGACATGTGCTTAAGACGGCAATCAAGGCGTACCTACTTCTATCAAAAATGGCCACAAATGGCCTGCCTTTCGACAATGATTAATCACTATTAAAACTACTCCATCCTTTAGCAGAAAGTCGATGTTTTTATAATGACTTAAACATTATCTGTGTTTAGGTAGTGGCCGTCGTCGCACGTGTATAGATAATATTGATTTTCAATCTGATATATAAGTTAAATATGTCCCACATATTTTGTATTTTTTTCTTTCGTTGCTGGTCAGCGCCGTAATGAGTGGGTATAACATAAATATTGTATTTCATGTAAGACTGAGTTTGCGACTCTAGCCGAATAAACAAGTTTCATGTCTTTTGCTAGCCCGTGTTACTCGTCTCAGATCTTATTACATCGTAAGTGTATTAATTTCGACTATAATAAATGCAACAAATAAATCGGTCATGAATTCTTTACATATAAAATTTGATGAGATTTGTCAGTGTACATTTTCTCTGAGAATTATATTTGACGTATTATTTTTATTCTGACAGCCGGTGTTTGTATGTACGTAGCCTAACAATGAAAATAGTTCAATATTTAAGTCTTTATATTGTATTGGTTTTTTTTAATTTAATGAGATATGAATCTAGAAGCGAAATTTAGACGTAGGAGGTAGTACACATAGAAGAATTCAATTCTTAAAGAAATCTTATACGTTATTCTTTATTATATGATATATTAAATTCGTATATATACGTATTAATGCTGCCACTGTAAGTCGAGCACAAAAAATCGCTGTTATTACAATTAGTTATTTAAAAAAGTTGATTAAGGTCGCCACAAAAACGAATAATATTCAAAATTAATATTTTTTTATTTTTAATTATCGTCATCCAATGTCTTGATCAAAATATCCGATAAATTTTTTTTAAAGCTGTACAAAATTATAAATTAGCACTACACAGAAACGTGTTTGTTAATAATATCTATAAATGTTTGTTATTGACCGATAAAATATAAACCTCTCGAAGCGCGAATCACTTCCACTTTAACATGTAGAGACATTTAATAAAAGAACCAATGAAAAACTTGTTTCATTAAATCTTTGTTGTGTAAACAAATGCGATAGATAAATAGATAGTCAAATTATTACGTAAATACACATTTCGAAAAACATAAATAAAGTTATTTAATTTCTTATTAAAATTGTTCGGATGTTTATTGTATCGTTTACTTTTTTTTAAATTATTCAGTTTGAAATAAATATTCTTTTCCTACCTAAAATACGTTCAGTTTAATGAAACTTGCTATTTCAACTAATTGAAGTCAGCATTTTGACATGTCATCTTCTTTGCCGTCTCAGTAAAGTATCTATACGCAAAATTTAATATAAATTCAAATCGAAAAAACACGGTTTGAATAAAATAAAGTTCAACTAGACGAAATGTACTGTTAATGTGTGAAGATGTTGCATATCTAGTCAAATAATTTGTTTTTAAAATTAAAGGAAAATTTAACAAAAATGTCGGAAGAAAGCCATAAAGGTAAGTGTCATATTCAATTCCACAACACCCGCTAAGTTTAGTGTAATAATAGATAATTTTAAAAACTTCTATGCCATTTCAGTGAACACAACAAAAAAGTTGAATATATTTTTCATTTAAATGTTATTTAGTTGCAGCTACCAAAAAATGGTATTGCTGTGAACACCGAATGTCTCAAATTTCTTTCACGTTTTGTTAGTATGTTGTTAATTTTTTGTATCATTTTCAAAAATATTGCCAGCCACTTATCGAAGAAGAGTTGCAGTATCAACCATACTAATAATCTGCTTATGAGCTATATGAATTAATATTATTGTTGGGAAAATGTTGCGAAAAATAGATGAATTACATTTATTACGTTAAATTAAATAATTTTTATAAATTTATTATATTTCTATGCAGATCTGGCTAAAATAATTTACTATTCATTATTAACTGCCGCTCAGGTACACACAGTGATTCAAATGAAGTAATCCTTTTAAGTACTTATAAAAACGAGCATGTGTTTTACAATTCTGGTAAATAAGTAGAAACACTTAGATTTTCGAAATGAAAATATTGTAATTTCACTACATTACTAAATTCCTCGTTTGATAGTTATTCAAAATAGATTTGAATTTTTTACGTTTCTTTCTGGTTTCGTAGGATAAAAGTGTAATCATTATATGACTACATGTTTTGGTAACACGTACTATACAAATGATATATAACAGTTACAATACTAATGTAGTAGACTGAAGAAAATATGTAAACACAAGTTAAACAGCTACTTCTATGAAATTTCAGAATTTTCCAATAACAATTCGCAACGCCAATCAAGTTAACGACAAATGCGATCCACAAAGTTATGAGTAAATTAATGCACTAAATGTGCAATTGACTAGAACTAAATAATTTTTGCAGTCACAATTATTTAACACTAGAAGCATTACCTAAATCAGAATTTGGATGCAGCTAAAATGGTTTTATCCGTCTGCCGCGTGCACTTGCATCCGAATGATCTCGCAAACGGCGAAAGAATAATGCTTTTTCCTATACATTTAACTTACGTTCCAAACTACGGTTTCTCTTGTAGTACTCTACTAATTCCTCACGTAGGTAGAAGGTAAGCCTTGTGCCTACATTAATAGAATTTTTGAGTTTATAGATTCAGAGTTACTATGGACCGTCTCAAATCGTAGAAAAACATGATATTAGAAGAAATTTGCCTACTAAAAATATTGATTGTAAAGCGTTACAATACTTATGTCTCTAAAACAGTACTCATTCCAGTATAAAATTTTACCTATTTTAAAATCCGTATAATATAAACAATTAAAAATATAAAAGATTGTTAGGCTAATTAGAGTTTAGAAAAAAGTTTAATTCAGTCGTTCTGCAGTCAGATTAATAGGTCGTAAAAAAAAATAGGTATGCCGTTCTAAGAACTAATTTATATATAATTTTAGTGACTATGCAAAAATGGCATTGCCAAAATTCCACATCTAGTCGTGGCAAGTCTATTTTCCAGTTCAAAACGATGATTTATTTCGTGGATTCAATACTATGAGGACACGAATCGCCAGGTGGAGCCGCCGAACGGCGCGCGTTAGCGATATAAAAGAGTGATTTTCTATATTAAGGCCCGTGAACGTTCGGCGGGCGCGCACGTAACCGCCGTAGGATGTCATTAGCGAAAGCAGAGCCTTTCTAATGCCTAACCCGCCGCCTCTCCCCATTGTAGCGGTAATGAGCGGCGAACGATTAAGGCCATGTTTTCAGTCTGGGCCGAAACGGCGGACGCCATTATAAAGGTGCCTCGTTCGAAAAATCGCACTTCCATTTTAATTTTACTCACGAACATCTCCGTTGTCCGGATCGGGTTTTGTTTGCCTTTTCCGTATTCCACGGATGAATTGGAAGAGTTTAGCGCCGAGCAGTCGTCGCGGAGTGCGTCTACGTGACGATGCCAGTTTTTGTAAGAGTTAATGTGTAGCATTAAATATGTAGTTTAAATTGATGAGGATGTGAAAACTTATTCAAAGCGATAACAGTTCAAATATTAGTAGCCGTGGTCTACTATTACTGCGGAGAACAATTTACCACTATCGTATAAAATAACAGATGCCTCAATTGTTTTTTTGATATATTGCAACGAGCGTAGTGCGTAATATTTATTCATAATAAAATAAAATTAGCGTTAAAAAATTAAATTCTTTAGAATTACTTTGATTTGCTTATGAGCAAATTCTTAAGAAAATAATCACCGTATTAACAATCACTTTTGCATATGAACAATCTATGCGCATACGTATTTTTAGATGTTTAATAACAAAACAGGAACTAAAACGATTCAAACACAAGAAATGCAATTACTCTTTATATTATCTACACCTACAGTTAACGATTTGCGAGAGAACTTAACGTTATGACGTTCGGTGGTCAACTTTTAAATTTTGCTAAAAGCCACGCTCGTTTTGTTCCTTTCGTGAATGTTACAAAATGCTGGTTCACCTTAAATTCTTCAAAAACTATGTTCGTAACTGACACATTAAAAATCGTGTGCCTGAAAACTAAAGAGCTTTTACTAAAATAATATTTTTTCTCTTAGCACCTCCGCAATTTACTTTAAGTAGTTTTTTTTTTTCGGTTTTCTTCAAAAAGTGGAAATTCGTGTACTTATTTATTTGTTACTCTACAGTTCTCTTCGCACGACCTTTTAACGATAATGCAAGAAAATGCGGTGAACACAGAAGTAAAGCCAGCTGTCGTCTCAGATTGATGACTCGAATCCCACTGGAAATCTGTTATCATGCAGATCTTTCGAAGTATCTGCAGGACTTGAACTGCGTTGATGATCTCTGCAGATAAAGTCGCAAACTATCGGTAAATGTATCAAGTTGGACTGATTTGAAGAGTTGCCTTTGCGTTAGAAAGAATGAATTAATCAATAAGTTTTTAATTTAAGTCAAATGAAACCATTCGTATTGTATTGTGTGAGGTGTTAATTCCATTCGTGCCTCGGAAATCACGTGAAGCTGTCGAAAACGCTTTGTCATCACATTAGGGGTCCATCGTCATCGGGCTCCGACCCGCTCAGGGCCAACTTGGCGGTGTGAAAGACCTATGGTCCAATTTTTTCCATCATATACAAAGAAAATACTGTGATAGGACATTGTGCCTCAGCAGTGGCGAGACTAAAACCTCTCACAACAACAACGGATAGAATGGTGGTCGATTTTCGGTATTTAAAAAGGATTACTTCACTTTAAATTTAATGAAATTGGAGTTACATTAGTATGATGAAGTTTTTGGTAATCTTATAAACATAATTGTATCCCATTTTTTAAATAACTGAGGATATTTAATTACTCTTTCGTGAATCTAATCAGTTTGAATAATAAGAAAACTCGTTATGTTCCAAAACCAGTTAAAAGTGGGCAGTCAAACGTAATATATCATTGGAAGATCATTCAAAAAGATTTTTTCCGAAATAATTTCTTAACGAATCAAGTGTCTCAGAACAAGTTCAAGACATTTTAAAAAGTTATATATATATATATAAATTATGAAGGATTGAAAATAGGAACTTTTAAACGAAACAGTGTGTCCTAAAAGTTCTACCTTTTCTAGATATGTAATACGACTCTTTTGCTTGCCTTTTCATACAAATTATTTCATTTCGTATAAGTATTATACAAATACATATTCGTCAATTATACCAAGTCGTAAAAGCTTGTATTGTCTGTCTTCCTTTAAGTATGTCCATATTAGTATCAATTAGAACAAAACAGAGATGGCGATTAAGCTAGATCTAAGTGAAACTTAAACGTATGGTTCACAGTGAAATACAAGAATATGAACACCAGTCTCAACGGAATAGCGAAGCGGGCGAAGTCAGACCAACCCAATCTGATTGCGGTCGGGTGCGAATCGAAACATTATCACCGAGGACCCGCTAATAGGACAGAGGCCGGGGTGCGCGCCTAGTTAGCCGCCCGCCGGCCATCTTCCCCGGCAAATGCTGCAGGGCGGCGGGCGGTCACGTCTGACGCGCGGCGCCGTAGCCGTCCCGCCCTCGCCGAGCGCGCTGTTTGCTTTCGTGTGATTTATCGACAGCCGCGGATCAGCGCGGTGACGCCACGCTGATGACGGTCAAGCGGATATCACTGCGGTTGCTTTCTTGCATTTTACACGTATCTCATTACTCGTCTATGAAGCCCCGTTTCGTCCGAAAGCGATTAGATTTCTAATTATCATGGACGTCGAAATGCTTTCGTGAAAATACTCGTACGCATGAAATGTACAGATTAATATTGTTCCCTAATTCGTAGCTGACGTGAGAACATAACAAATTACCACTTTTTTTTTTTGTGCTGTAATAGAGTTTTTAGAATAATTCTATTTTATATATGCTAATATGATTATGCTGATTATTTATTAGATGCAGGTGAAACCCAAATTCAGTTTTTTCTTTACATGCGTGAATAACCTTATGAGAAACCCTAGTAATTTTATAATACATTAAAAATCCGTCTCCGCTTTCTTCCCAAAATCTCACCCACGGGCAGATATGGTTAAAGTCTAGACCATAAGTAGGGCAGAGGTAATAAATAATATAATGAGAGAAACAAAACAGGTTTGATTTCCTTACTAAAAATAACACAGAACATTCCGTTGCAATACACCTTTGTCGTATACCTAAATATTTGTGTAACAAGCAGTGTTTAAATGACTTAAAGCACCTTAAGTGCACATCAAGACATGCACACGTATTATATGTCAGCACTCATATCAGTTCAAAATAGTATCACTACAAAATATTGATTCCAATCTTGAAACAAAGCATAACGCCTATATCTAGACTGATCTAGTCACAGTTTGTGAGGCATAAAATAGATAGGAAAGTACTTGTCCTCAAAACATGCAGGAATAACTAAATAATGCGATAAAATATTTCTAGCTCAATTAATATTTATTTTCTTATTTTATTTTCTAATATCACTAGGTTCTGTTCCGTGTTGTAGTAAACATGTGATATTTGAATAATTTCATGATTAGTCCAAAATTTCATACCATATTTCATATCTTTAAGCGTTGTATATTCAAAAAGCGTTGCGTATTCAGAAACTGAAATATTTACTTTTGTTGTTGATAAGAACCCTTAATATATTTTATTTGTAAAATGTTATAATCTTTATACAGTTTTTGATATTTAATGTAAAATTGTTCACTCCTCAAAATCGTTCCTCATTGTTTGCTTATCTCACAAAACCTACCAAAATTTTGTGTTTCTTTAGGTTGCAGTTAAGTTCCACTTTGATGAGTTAGTCATTCAATTAGGATTTTTTATTACAGATAAGCTTTGGAACATTTTATGTCAACATACAAGCTTTACAGGCACTCAGTCATCACACACGTAAATACACATAAATATATTCATACCTCATTTGCTAATCTTAAAAAATATTTTCAATTATTTTATCCACTTACTTAAAAACAAAGTTAAATTATTTATTTAATGTAAATGCAGATATAAAATTTCTATTCAACTGTTAATATATGTAAACGTTAATTTTGTTTTATAACTTTTATAGCACTTAACATATTAACTATGTGGACTTATTGAAGGAATTGTTTGTCGGCCACTTTGGTTTCTTGTGTACTAAAAATAAAATGTTTAGCGAGAGAGAAGTCAGTTTTTTATTTCAGTTCGCAAACTGATTTAATATGATTTGCATACACCGGTGTTTGCGTACGCAATGCCAACTCATTTCTTTTGTGACGGACTTACAATGTATCACATACTACGATATCGGTCGGTTCGGGAGTAAGAACTGTTTGTATTTTTATTCATATTATTTGTGATATACATCCAAAGATAAGTCAGAAGATAAGTTACACATGTCCATTTCGATCGTCTCGTATAATATTCATTTTATCAATAATAGAATTGATCTAGCTTCGCGGTTGATACACACGCAAAATAATCGAACCTGTATGATTATACGTTTGTTCTTTTCAAATAGGACGTACGTCTCGATCGATTCTAGCTTACACGCCGTACGCCAATACCGATGGACGTGTGGGACGCCGCGCCGTCCACGGATGACGGCTGCTCGTTTGTTTGCGAAGTCGTCGGCTGTATCGAGTGCGCGGTGTCGCAACACAGCGCACCCCAGCGCGGGCGGCCCTCGCGCTGTTTGCTTTCGTGTGATTTATAGGCTTCGTCAGTTTAGACGCACGCATATCGCGCCGGCTAGCGTGCTGCTACGCCTCTGGTATAATGTTACCCTCCCCCGCGCCTACCACCCACCTCTCGTCCTTCTCATCCTAATGACATTAACTATCGTGTGTGGTTAGAGAAGAGCTTTAGATGAGGTTTTTATCTGATACATATTTTGTAAACTCGAACCATGGTCTGTTGATGGTGATTCGCTTTTTAACGCAGTTTGTACCGAATTATGCTAATGTTGGTATGTGAAATTATCAGAAATGAGTTAATGATTTTTTTTCCTTTTCTTAATATTCGAATGAATGTTTCTAAGGTTTTTTTAAATAATATTATTGTATTATTTGTTTCGAATCCGTTAACATTTTTGTTATGATTAATCTATGATGAGGCGTGTACAGATAAAATGTAATTACATAATTCAATGATCAACAATGGTTAAAAGTGTTGCCTTTGACATCCAAAAGATTCCGAATCTCGACCACGAATGAATTGATCAATGACTTTTAATTCTATACCGCATTAAACTTTATCCCTTTTCGGGAATTTTAAGTTCAGCCTTCGCTTACGGATATTATATCGCGTTGGCGGAAATGGTCTTCAACCGTCCCGACCCCCCACTCGATCAGCGTCGGACACTTCAGGCCCGTCCTCCGGTCTGAAATAAGAGGATTATGTGTTGCATTTTATGCATGTATATGCATGCATATAGTACGTGCGGTTCTGCAATGCAAATACAGGTATGTGTATGTACGTAATGCTATTACTTGCTATATTCTACTATCGTTGAATTACCTACTAGGCTTCGCTAAAGCATACGACAACTTAATTTTTCTTTATTTTGCACGAACTACCGCATCAAGATCGAAACCTATTTAACTAAATAAGACAACAATTGCTATAGTAATAAGAAGCAACTGTGATGATGTTGCAGTACAATCACATGATATCTTTTAGACGGGACGACGACGCTGCGTCGTAGACTAATTAAAACGAAAAATATATTAAAAATTAATTCACGAAGACCACCACGGGTGTTCCCCGGAACGTCCTTCCGAGGGTCCAGGGACCGGCGGCCGGAACGCTCACGCGCGGCGGCGACGGCGCGCGACAAAGGAGAGGAGGGGACGCCGTGTCATCTGCTTTCAACATAATTAAAATCATTTTAAATAATGCCACTAAGCGGCCGGGTCGCGCCCCGGGCCTTTATTTTAAAAAGTGCTATTAGCATTAAATTTAGTTTTGCGGCTGATTATGTCGCCTTCGGGCTGGGGACGACGTTAACTGCGCTCGCACTTTTTGTGAATTATTGTGCCGCCCGCTTTTATTACAACGCTTATACTCCGATTTTTGAGTTGCACATTAGAACCATTCGGGAGGATTCTTCGGATGATTTAATTTTAACCTACGTGGATTCAGTATTAACAAAAAGGACAAAGGGAGTCGGATGGTTATTTTTTATGTTATCTATACATTTTATTAAAATTGTAAACGAGCCGTATCCGTATTTTTGTCTGTCGGTTTGTGCGTTTGTGCACGCTAATCTCAGAAATCTCTTGATCGATTTGAATACTATTTTCACTAAAGTACTATAACGAATTTTCCGTAACATTTAGTATACGTTTCATTCTAGACAGTTAAAAACAAAAAAAATTATATTAATCTACATGTTTCCGTTAGTCTATATAATTCAGATATTCTATACAACACCTAGATGATGTGAAGAATACCTGGGTTGTCTAGACAATGTATGAAATAATATGAATATTATTGTCCATTACATACTTTACCTAAGTAATACATATAATTACTAGGGACTGTGTAAAGTATCTTTTAGTCCAACGAGAATGTGTGAAATAAATAGATTTTGGCTTGTATTTATCAGTGTTATGTCTTTGGGTACCAACCCACCTATAACATGACGGACAAATAAAACACTAACATAGTATTTGCTTAAAATCATCTTTATTAAAAGTAACGATCGCCGCTTTCATTTTTACATACATTGCCAGCTGTGCATTTGGCTGGCCGACCGGCCGGCCTGTCTAGATATAGAATACCTAGGCAAAGCATAAAACGAATAATATTTCCTATATTACCAAAACGTTTTATAGATATTTAAACGGATTATACTGATTTCCGGTAACATGTACATATAATAAAATTGTAAAAGAGCCATATCTATATGTATATTTATCATTTTTTCAATGCTATTCATTACAAAATCGGAACCATGACTAATAACCGAATCGAAATTGCAAGTGAACCAGGGAGCAGAATTAAGAGTCGAGACATTAAAGGATCAAAATCGAGAACAGAGCCAAGATCGATATTGTATGTGCGACTAAAATCAGAATCTATTTAGGTCGAGACAAAGTTCGGAATTGAGAATTGGACAGAATAGCATCTGGAGCAGAACCAGGAACAGAATTGTGCGTGATCATTCGATACACATGAACATGAAAGTCGAGAAAGATGATATACAGCTGTATACAAATTATCGATATACAACTAGACTGAAAAAAAAATTGGTTGTCTGTAAAGTCGGTTTACGAGGGATAACATCATAAGAAAACATTGATAAAAAATTGCATACTTTTATGAATTGAATTGAATTAATATCACGTCTTGCCGCAACTGTTGTTGTAATAAACAATGGAAACCATATTAACTTTTCACTTCAATTTATAAACAGTTGACAAAACAGTTCACGTGTAGGTTGTGTGCGGCCGCTATCTTTCCTACCCAGACGCATCAGCCGATGGAGTTGAAGAGAGATTGCTTGTTTCGCGCTCTCGCTTGCACGCTCGGCTCAGGCGGAACGCGGCAATGAGTCATGCTTTTTGCGTGCAGCCGGCGTTCATCGATTTATAAGATATTATCACATCAAAAAAAATATGGAACAGAATATGAAGGATCAAAAATATTTTAGACAAATTCTTTCAGCAGTGAGCACTAGACGTCGGCTGCAGCTTTGATCACCTGTGGGCAAAGAATGAATTCTTTCACCTTTCACCTTCAAATCAAGGCATTTCTCTTTCAATCATGATCTTTTCCCAACTTGTGCTCAATTTTATTACCAGTTCTATTGGCTGATCCGATTCTAGTCTCGTTTTCATTTCCGGTCCCAGTCCTGCGATTAACATACAAGATGAAGCAATTAATTGTATGTCCACGCGAGTAAAGTCGCGGGCGACAGCTAGTTTAAAAATATGTACTTTACTACCATCTCAAACACGAACGTAGTTCTGGTCAGGAAGACTCAATATTAAAAAATAATTGAGTATTTGAAAATCGTTCTTAATTTTTGGAAATCAGAAGAGTGCGTTGTTTACAAGAAAGGAAACATGTGTGTAAACAATATTTACAAAGCATAATGTCGAAATTCGTGTATATAAATATTCTTTTCGACTCAATATCTCAACGCGTTTTATTGTTTAATTGCATCGATCTATTAACTGACTGAATTGGACATTACACGTTTGTGTTTTGGACTATTACAGTACTATAGTGACATAGAGCAAAAATTTCGTACCACGTGGAATAGCTTTAGAACACATTAATTTCATGGTGTATTACATCAGTACGTCAAACGCTGAATATATACCTATACCTATATTTCTTAACGTGTTAAAATACGTACGATTTCAAAAATTAAAAAGTGCCAGGTGTGTATAAGGCTTGTAGGTTTTTTGTGATTATTACAAAAATATCTACTATATTATGTATGTAAATATTAAAAAGTAGTGTGATGAGTGCTGTGAGTTAGTGTCAAGATATATCACCTGTTATTACACTGTTGAGTACCAAATATCAGTATAGGTTAATACACACATAGATGTGTTATTATATTAATTATTTTAATACTAAGGAGAGACATTAAAACTCTATATAGTACGCTATTTATATGCTTCTTTTGCTTTACTGACATCTTTCAACTTTTTTGTACAAATTCCTTTATTTTAGTTACTTGAAGTCAAATTATTATATTTCAAGATTAAAAAATAACTAAGTTTTATAATGTCATAGAGTGCTTAGCATTGAAGCGAAACCCTTTGCGCTTTCGTTATCCTTAAAACTTCTGATTGTAGGTCCATAGGTTTATTCACACCTTTGTATAGGGGTCTCTGTAGTGGCGGAGCATCACACGCTACGTCTTGCGCAGTGTGACGCGGCGGACGTTCGACAAATGAGCCATCTATGTTTGGCTTGAGTAAACTGTGTTGAGCGTTTTTCAAGGTACTATTTATATGTGTAAATTATAATTTGTATGTCTCAAAAGGTTAAATATTTTACTTACTATCTATCACCACTCGCCTTCATAAATTTTCCATATTTTAATTTTAATCACTCTATGGTTGAATTGGCGTAACTTGATAACCACAACAGAAATTTTCTTTTGGTTTTATTTCTTTTATCATCTAATGATGTACCTAATTAAAACATATATCATTTACTACTAACATTTTGAATTATAAAATCACTTATACGTTTTCCAGTAATACTGTGAAAAAATAGTCATGTTTGAACGTACACGCCTACTAAATGTAGTATCAAACACCGCTTTTGCGATGCGATGCGCTGAAACGGTCTTAGATAATGTGGTGACTTACATCAGTCGGTGGGAGCTCCACAGTGACATTACATAAATAAACTATATTTTATTCACAAGAAAAAAGACAGATGAAGCATATATCACCACGGCAAACGGCGCGCAGCTGATGGCAGATGATTGGCGCATGAATGCCAATAACATCCGGAGGAGGATATTTGGGAGTGACGCTGGACAACCGCATATCAATGAATGAGCATGTTTGTACATGCAACCGTGAGGAAAGTTCGTCTTGTGTCGCTCATGTTTCACCCAATCATCGGTTACCGCTCGAAAGTTAGCATTGAAACAGAGCTTCTCTAGTTAAAGTCAGTGTAGTCACAGTTCTTGATTACGGGTGTGTACAACTTTCCCACGTGGGATATATTAGATAAATAGCAAAAATAACCTATTAAGATTCGAGCGGCTATACCGCCTAGAATTGAAACGCGCAGGTAAATTTCCAAGAAATATGGATACCGACATTCTTTACGGAATGCTCGGACTAAATCACGTCTGCGTAGTTCTCTCTTCGATGCTGCGAAAGTAGTCCTTTTCCAAATGACCGCCCGAGGCAGCCGACGGCGGAATGAGTTTATCACGATGCTTCAGAACCATACTTATATGCACTATAGATGTTGATGCATCGTGAACATTAAAAGACAACTAGCGATGGACCTTCTTCGTTAACCTAGCATTGTAAAATGTTAGTATTTAATTTTACAAGACTCAGTTTTTAAGTTAGCCCACTAAAGTGGGCTATATTGCAATATTGTAATAAATATAAATAATGGACGCCAACTACATTGACGTAACGGAACCAGCAAAATTTTTGTAAGTCTCTCGAAATAATCATATGCATCTTTAATTAATGATGTATTAAATTTCTCTCTGTCTCTCTTTCTTTATTTTTCTATTTCTTTTTGTGTTGCGTCGGTCCCTACTACATACGCTTTTACACAAGAGTTTATCATGCACGCCACACGCTCCGCCCTGTTACCCGCTCAAAGTAGGTATTCAGGCCATACACTAAAGTCCATCATTTTATCATTTGGTCTTCTGCAAATCACAGCGACTGATTTTATTAAAGTTATCAACTGATAATTTCTTATTTGTCATACGTCTATTGGAAAAAGATTGAGAAAAGTGTATTATATTTAAATTAAGTGTGATATAAATGAAAACGTGCATGTCGAAAACGTTTAAAAACACGTAGTATTTTAAGGTACAGCATCATAATACGATGATAACATGTTATAATGATTTTAAATTTGATACAGCACTTGATTGAATACATTCAAATAACAATTTATTGTGAAAGCGATCTTGTAATATGTATTTCTTGATTATCATTTGCAAAGCATCAACATCTAATTCTCAACGCTATTACAAATTAATATCTTCTAGTCGATGACGAGAAACTATATTTAGCTTTTAATAAACATAACACTATGGGAGAAACTATCGGCGTAGATTCGCATAATTAATTTAATTTCATTTTACAAACAGTTACACTGTCAGATGGCGCTGCACATTTTCATGTTACTGTAAGCGTAAAAAAGAAGAATACATACAAATTCGCATCAAATTAAGTAAGGCTGTGTCATACGACATCGATGAGTTTCTTTTTTTCAATCGTGTCTTCTACGTTCATGATTAGAGATACCATCCATACGGTAAATATCACAAGGGGCACCAAACACACCGACAGTAGCGGCGATAAACGCCGAGGAGGCCATTTTTTAATTTGGCACGTGAACAATAAATCCGTTCTTTCGCGTATCTCTAAGCACACATCTTAATTAAACTGATAAGCATAAACCGCTCGCGGGAAGAAAAAAAGTCCCTTATCGGCGAAATCGGGAGGACGAAATCGGAAAAAGGAACAATCGACCGACTCCGCATTCTTTTAATTTATCCGTCGCAGTTTTAAATCGGTGTTAAGATTCAACGGTCGTAACGTTTTTTTTTTTCATTCAATTATCAGCGTCGATCTCCTCCACGCGGCTTATAGATAGCTACCGGCCCTCGGACAAACCGAGACGCGCTCCCTCTAAATAGAGAAAAATAACTTGCTATCAAAAAGTTCGCGAATTCGACATCGGTGCGATCTGTCCGTCGACTTGTCGCGCGATCTTTGCAATACTTTCGTAGACGCAGCTGGAGGTTTATCGGAGACCGGCCGGCGCTTGCGACTTCTTACGTGTGTAATTTATTTAAAAAATAAATTAACTTGTCTATTTAGATTTAATGTTCTGTATCTTACCACAATTATGCCCGATTTATCTATGAAAAACTCGTGAAGTCTCATTAGGTGGTATTGGAGATTAGTATGGAGAGTGAAGAATAAAAGTTAGAAACGTATAATTTGTGATCATATTTCTTTAAGTTAATATTTTTTTAACATTCCTCCATAAATCTATGAAAAATTGACAATTATCTCCATAACTTTCCACCCCAATTGACGTGAAATCTTTCGTGATCATAAAAGCTCAATTATTTAGTAAAGATATCAAAGCTTTTTTTAGTTTCTGTGTCATAGGATGTAGTATCTGGGATCTGCAAATATGGAATTTACTGGTTTAATGATCAATTCTCGTAATAATCACGATATTAGTAGTCGCGTCATCTGAATTCCGAAAGTCATAGGTGTCGATTAGATAACTGAGTTAGTAGCTAATTTTGATGACGTAGACACCAATATGTTTACACTTCGTACATTGTCCAGTTTACAAAGTGTACATTGTGTTTTTGTTTGTCAACCGTTGTTGTTGATTGGCAGTTGATAAGCGATCCGCAGCCTTTACATTCTTTTGTATATTTTTCTTCCTGATTGGCTTGGTGTGTGATATAAAATCGCATAATGGTTTTCCGACATGGTGGGTTCTTAAATGAAAATTAATTACGACTTTTTTTTTATTCTAAACCTTTCTTATAAGCACGACTGATGATGGAGGCGAAAAACCTTGAAATGTACTTAAAATATATTTAGGTCATAAAATGTAACAATAACATCATGTGCCTGCTAGAGCTTCACGATTGATTGCAATGCGTCCTTAATATATTAAACTATTGTTAACCAGCTTTATTTTTTAATCAACTTCAAATTATTAAAGTTTAATTCAGAAATAAAACTATGCGTACTGAAGTAAAATAATATAAAACCAAACACAGTAAAACGAGATCCATAGAATCTTATAGTTAAGATCTATCTATATATTATATATATATAAAATCGTAAATAAAGCCTTATTTGCGCATTCAATATTTTTCAAAAAAACAATTTGTACACATTTTGCTTATCTTACAAGACCAAAAATAGTTTTAAAATTCATGTCTGTTTGTCTGTGCGTTTGTACATGCTAATCTCAGAAACAGCAACAGATTTTAGGGATGTATTGTGGCAAACTTCCCATAATATTTAGTGTTTGTATTATGTCAATCGGATAACAAGCAATTATTATGTCAATCTTCCATCTATATGTATTATGTCGACAAAAATCTCACATATATATAAAACTTTATAGCTTGCTTGCGTTTATTATTGATGTACTATTGATATATGATATATCAATAATACATCGATATATATCATATATCAATGATATTTACCGACAAGCTCATATACATTTAATTTTAAAGTCTTGTTAACGTCCAGCATCAAATGGAAAAAATATATAGTCGCCAACTTGAAATGAAATCTTTCTATAGCATTCTATATGTAGTGATCAAATAAAGAGTGTAAAAGACAACAATAATTGACTTAAATCGAAAAGTTTGCATCAACGAATATCATAAAACTCATAGTCTCCCCGATTGTCTGTCCATTTGTATCCTTTTCACGCGAGAATCACTTATCCTATTTTCACGAGACTTTTTAAAATTCATAACTATGTTTTCTGGCTAAGTTACAGAATGTATTTTGTTACATAAAATTACGTACGAAATGACTAAAGACGATAATGGTGAATCAAGTTGGAAATAAAGACGCTTTTGGGCGGCTTATACACGTAAACTGTAAAGCTTTGAGCTTATATGTCAAATTAATGTTTTTTTGTAGATCTTAAAAAGACCTACTAAAAATTTTGCAATAGCGTACGCATATCTTATAAGGATGGTCTGAAACAAGCAATTTTTACTTTTGAAATAACATCCAGCTGTCGACGGCGGTGAACTGACTTGCGCCTATTAAAAATTAAAACCGGCCAAAAGCATGTCGGACAGTGCTTAGTATAGGGTTCCGTAGCCATGAACACAAAAAATGCACTACATATGTAAAGAACTATGTTGTTTTTCTCGTGTTTCCTTTGAAGTTAGTATAAGCACTTTAGTAGCTTATAACTAGAAAGACAATTAGGCATTTCGACTATTACTTTTAAACTAGT